>JAVJIF010024829.1:0-66738 GCA_038442645.1 Agave tequilana | reverse complement strand
AAGTTGATGTTATAGATTAGACTAAATAGTCGAATATGTGTGAATATGATTTTGAGCTGGCTTGTGTTAGATTGTGATGCCGAGAAGAATACTCTCAAGTAAGTATTTAATTTATTAACTTTGAGTTGGATCCACATGAATGAATTTGGAGATTTATAAGTAGGCGATGTCAAACAGAAATTTATTATAACTGCGTAGGATGCTATTTATAGATATATGGTCGATGTTTATTCCAGACTTCTATGTAATGATGTATCAGAGCAGACTCCGTATTATAGAGGAAATGTTGCCGAAATTTTTGTTGAATTCAGAGATGATTATAAATATTTTATGATTGATTAGCGCAATTGGATTGGATTAAAGTTTATTCGGTGATTAAAAACTGGGATCGTTACATCACACGCGCGCACACAAGCCAAACCCAACCGGGCCACGCCGGGTTCGGATTCGTGTTCGGGTGACGTGCGCCCACGACCGCGGACACGAATGCAATTTGATTCAGGAGTTCTTGAACCTGAAAATTTTTTGTTGTTATTTTATCCATTTTATTTTAAAATTTTTGTTTGAGATTTTCTGAAATTTTCTATTCGATTTGACCCAGTACTCTGGATCTGCTCGCACGTATCGCACACCGCATGAACGTGTGCGGATTTGGAGCAAGGGCTGTTACAACCGCTGAACTCCAAGATGCTATAAATACTACTTCTCGCAGTTCATTCTAGTACATGCAAGAACAGTTATATTTATTCTGTTCTAACTCTATCTCCCTCCTCTACAATTCTTTGTTACATAATTCTGTTGGAGTTTTCATTTTATTTCTGGACGGAATCTTCGTCTGAACAGAGGCCTAGCTCATCGTTCTGAGTTGGGTGCTGGTAAACTATCAGGGGAGTTTTTATCGCAAAGAGCGATCATTCTAAGGTCCGGACGAGGGACCGGCTATCTATCTTTCAGGGCAATGCTTCTGCATGATTGTCACCAGGGCTAACAATCTAATTTTTTATACTTTTTTTATATTAGTTGCATGCTTTTATTACAAGTATTTAGCTTGAAAGAAGATTTATGATTTAATTTGTTACATGTTTAAAAATATAGAAAATATTGTTATATATGCAAAGGGCTACCTCATACCAATGAGCTAAGCTCGCTTGATAGCCACTTTTCACTTCACAACGGACCCAGATTTTTTCCAGGGAGGGCTAAGCAAAAAGATTTGCTGAATAAATTTTATAAATTCTTAAAATGTTACAAATATGTTAATTTTTTTAATTTTGAAAGCATAAAAAAAATTATTGTTTTATATTAAAAAATGTACTCATTAATTTTTATGAAAGAGGAATAAGAAAATTACATATATACCAAGTACAGTCATGCTAAACTATAAAATGAAAAATGTTAAGGGGTTTATATGTCAAAGTAGAGGATAATACAAAAACAATCTTATAACAATTTATGTCATCTTTTTATGCTATTTAATATTATATATTTTCCAAGAGTACATTTGTCCAATTATTCTTAATTTGAAGTGGCAATTTACTGCGTGTGATTTATAGACATTTTTTAGGTTGTTTATGAGCGATGCTTCAAAATGAAATGATATAATTACTAATTGATTGTCAAATTTTTAATTTAAAATAATAACATATAGTATATAAAGAAAATTTCAGAATTTAAAGAGGGCCCCATGAGAGCCCCCGATTGGGTCCGCCCCTGTTATCCACTTGATTAAATATTTTTAAGCAACTATTTTTTTTTTTTTTTTGTCTTGCTAGATATTATTCTCAGTGGGTGCACGCGAAGCAAATCTATTAAAATCAAACAACTCTGCCAGCATTGACCGCACTATTTTGCAAACGTCGAACAATTTTAAGAGTTTTCAGTCAAATTGAAACCAACAAAAATTTAACAAAATCCATGACACAGGGGCCTCGCACGTAATGTTCCCACGAGCACAGGATTCCCATCGGTGTACCATCACCGCATCAATTCCGTAACCGATCGGACGGCCCCGCACCCACAGTTCTACACCTCCCTGCGGTCGGCCCCACCTGGCCTTTCTATTGCCGACCGCTCGCCCGCGGCATCTCATCCAAGGACACCACCACTTCAACACCCACCTTTTACCCCACCCCCTGGGCCACCACCTGACGGGACACGGCTTACCCGCGGGGCCCGTGCCAGGTAAAGACGGTCGGCCGTGTTGGACGAACCAATCAAAAAGCAGGGACCAAGACAAACGCCTCAATTCCCACCGCAATCACTTCAACAGTAGCCGACTGACTACTGGGCTTTACCACCCCAAAACTGATTCCTTCCCATTGATCCTTAATAAAGCTTCTCAAAAGAGGTGAAAGAAAGTAAAAGAAAAAAGAAAATCCAATTGTAAAAGGGAGTTTTTATATATAAATAAAGGATTTTAACAAAAAGGAACTTTAGGGCGAATAATTCGCCACCGAATTAATCCTCGGCCTTGGGTTGTTGATGATGATGATCTCAAAAAAGTTGCCCGTCTCAATTCAACCAGCTCCGTGAATTCCGCCGAAGGGGATTGAACGCCGGGGTCTGGTCACCGCCCGGTGCTCGGAAGCGGCAATCTTACCGTTACCCCCTCCTCGGATACTTCTTTACAGTTAAGCCCTCGCTTCTCAGAAACCCCATCATAGTCCGAGGAGGATGTAGTACACCATCGTTATGGGCAGCGCTATGAGCATCCCGAAAATAACCCTGAATGTTTTGATTGGATTGATCTGTAAATAACTTAATTAGAAAAGGCGTTTTCTGCAAATTTACAACTTACGCTGTGCTGAGAATGGCAGGATGGACATTGTACTCTTTGGCGAACACGAACGGCACGATTCCTTGAGGCAACGCCGCCTGATCAAAAAAACAAACGGCCAAGATTAACCCGCTGTTGTACGATTCCCAGCAAATTACACTATTTATGTACTGCTACGTCAGGCGCGTGTTGGTAGATACGGATGTCTGGTACAAAGGACAGCAGACAGGATCTATCGCTCACCTGGACGATTGCCACGTGTAGCAGCGTGCCACGTAGGCCGACGGCGAGCGAGGCGGCGAGCATGACGGCGGGGCCGACGAGAAACCTGACTGCCATCGTGAAGGACGCCACCGAGTTCCCGCAGGCGATGATCCTCGGCTGTAGCGCCATGAACAGACCTGCGGGGCCCACGCGAGGAAGCAAATTAGGAGTTAGCAAGCAGGGGCATGATAGTAATTACGTGGGGGCGTGGTCGCGGCCATTATTTCTGGTGGGGGGACCAATGGGGAAAGCAAGCACAACGAGCAGCGGAAAGCTGTTCCCCACCTCGACAACGGGTGATGGTTCGGGTTTCTTTTTGGGGTTAAGATCCGATTTCATCCGTTAGGGGGGAAGAGAATGGAGAGTGGGACCCACCTAGACTGAACATGGCCATACCGAGTCCCGCGTCTGACAGGATGGAGATAGACTTCTCTACGATCTTCGGCATCGCCACGTGCCACCTGTCCCCACATCATACACCATTATTTCAAATTTCCAATAATTCGAGTAACATTTGCATAAAACCCCACATTAATTCAAATTGTTGGCATACTGACCGAAACGCGACAAGAGACCAAATGAGGCCAATTAGGCTCGAGTAAGTGTTGGATTGCGGATGAGCTTCCTCCACACCATGATGAGGATCAGACGAGTCATGACGCTGGCCGGAGGCATCTGCGACGGCTTCCCGTCCGATGGTCCGCCGTTTGCTTTAGGTTGAAGCTCTGCGGTGGAGCTCGAGCCCAATTTCGTTAGTCCGTCGGGGCCGCCAACGTCTTTTTCACCGTCTTCTTCGTCAAATCCCCTGCCGCCTCTGAAGCTCAAGTTTTCGACTCTTCCGTAGTCCTCACTTTCTGGTATAGCAACTTCTGCATTTTCCAAAAAAATGCACAACAAACACATTTGCAATATGTTTATGCAATGTGGGTGTAATTGTAAAAATGGGACTTAAATGTAGGGTTAGTTGGCGGTTTACCTTTGCTTCCGCCATTTTTGGGCAAGTCGGCGGGGACCAGCATGCGGATCTCCTTGGCACCGTGATCCACCCGCCCACCTGGATCCGCCCCAACGAAATCCGACCCGCCTAACACATGCATCCCGCCGACATCCGACACCGGCGACGAGCTCGAGCTCCACACGAACATATGCAGCTCCTTGGCGTCATGGTTGACCGGCACGTGCCGGTGATTCACCGCCGGACCAGCCGTTAACTTCTTCGCGGCACTCCCCGCCGATATTTCCGGGTTCGGAGCTGGTAGCTCGCCACGGGCAGAGCTCCGATATGATGGTTCTCCTCGAAGTTGGACTGCCTTGGAGTGGGCCCACGGGAGGACTGGACCGAGTACAGATCCGACGGCCCAAAATTGGAGGTCCGGACGGCTGGAGCGCCACCGCCGACCATCGCGCAAAAGTCGGAGTGGTTGAAATTGGATCCACGTGGCGTCGGATTCCTCGACGAGCTCAGCGAGTAAATCTCCGCCCCCGTTAATTCGACGGCCGAGGGGTAATCATTGAAACTGATCGCCGCGATGAAGTCGATTTCCGCACCGTCACGTGGATCTTTCCGTCTCCTCCAATCTCCGAATCCGTCTGAAAACAACAACAAATTAATTTAGCAAATAATATACAAGAACTCTTTTTATTGAATCTTTTGTCAAAAGGCTATTTTTGCCTGGAGTAGATCTCGGCGGCCGTCGAGTGACACGACGTCGGAGTCGACGCGGAAGGAGACGATGGAGGCGGCGGTGTCGGGGAACTGGTCGGCGATGAGGATCCTGGCGGCGCGGTACTCGAAGAGGAAGAGCATGAGGGTGTACCAGATGATGCACTGGAGGACGACGACCTGGACCATGAGGGAACCCGAGTAGGGGCCGTACATGGCGATGAGGAGGGGGATGCCCATGACGAGGGTGTTGGGGAGGGTGGAGAGGGAGAAGAGGGTGATGGACCAGTCCAGCGAGAAGGATTTGGATTTGTTGACGTGGGCCCAGCAGAAGAGGAGGGCGAGGACGATGAGCTTCTGGAGGGAGTCGGCGGCGATGAAGCGGAGGTTCATGGCGTAGGGATTGTTGGTGGAGATGAAGTGGAAGGAAAGGAGGGGGACGGCGAAGATGGCCACGAAGCGGTTGATCCCCGAGCACTGGTCGGGCGAGAAGATGCGCCACCAGCGGACGGAGCCGTAGGCCAGGATCATGGCTACGTAGAGGGGGACCACCGCCGTCAGGACGGTGTAGAGGTCGTGGACGGAGATCATGGCTGGTGGTGATGCAGTGGCATAAGGTGTAAATTAACTGAAGTGTTGGTTAACTGTGGATGTGATGGTATTCTATCTTCTTCCAGTGGTCCAGTTGCGTGTATTTATATAGAGGGGAGAGGAAGCGAGTGAGAATGAGTCATATATATATATATATATATATATATATATATATATATATATATATATATATATATATATATATATATATATATATATATATAAATGTATATCAGCCCGCGGGCTGAGAGAACTCTCTCAGCCTGCGCTGACATGGCTCAATTTTGCACCCCACTAACTTGCGGCCCGCTATATATATATATATATATATATATATATATATATATATATATATATATATATATATATAAATGTATATCAGCCGCGGGCTGAGAGAACTCTCTCAGCCTGCGCTGACGTGGCTCAATTTTGCACCCCACTAACTTGCGGCCCGCTTATCGAAAGAAGTTAAATTACCAAATACCCCTTATGAAAAGCTACTTTTTCGGTAAAAGACAGTGAATGCTGCTTCTTTAATTTTTTTTATCTGATTTGATATTTAATGATTTTTAATATAGTCGCAGTACTTATGAGAACTGCTACCACGGTCGCAGTCTTTTCTAAGGACTGCTACCAAGGTCGCAGTCTTTTTCTGAGGACTGCTACCAAGGTCGCAGTGTTTTTATGAGAACTGCTACCACGGTCGCAGTCTTTTCTAAGGACTGCTACCAAGGTCGCAGTCTTTTTCTGAGGACTGCTACCAAGGTCGCAGTCTTTTTCTGAGGACTGCTATCATGGTCGCAGTGTTTTTATGAGAACTGCTACCACGGTCGCAGTCTTTTCTAAGGACTGCTACCATGGTCGCAGTCTTTTTCTGAGGACTGCTACCAAGATCGCAGTCTTTTTCTGAGGACTGCTACCAAGGTCTACTACCACAGTCTTTTCTAAAGACTGCTACCATGGTCGCAGTCTTTTTCTGAGGACTGCTACCAAGGTCGCAGTCTTTTTCTGAGGACTGCTACCAAGGTCTGCTACCAAGGTCGCAGTCTTTTTCTGAGGACTGCTACCAAGGTCGGTAAAAAGTTGTGAGGGAGGGTATTTTGGAAATTACAATGTTGAGGTGACTGGCATTAAATTGGGCGGGATTTTACAGGATTTTGCCCGCCAAAATTATTACAGATGTGGGGCGGTGATGTTGCCACGCCCGCAGGCTGAGAAAACTCTCTCAGCCCGCGGGCTGAGGTACAGTAAGCCCTATATATATATATATATATATATATATATATATTATATATATATATATATATATATATATATATATATATAGAGAGAGAGAGAGAGAGAGAGAGAGAGATCTATCTCAGTGTTGCTGCTAAGATCTATCAAACCCCAGAAAGTTGGGTGGTTTGGGTTTGGGTTTGGGTTTGAGGTTGGGGATGGGGACTGGATTTGGTGGGTGTGTTTTTGTGTTTTGGATTAGGTTGGGTCATATCTAGGCTATTAGGCTCAACTAACGACTTCGAGACACATGGAGGTTATTAAGCTTGACTAGCGCGCATACTTATTCAAGGCATACAAAGACTATGCAAAAAGATTACTAGCATTTTTATAAAGAGTATTGTTGTCATTCATGGAGTGTATCAAGTGTTATACTGTACTAGTATTACCCTTCAAGTAGTATAAGTTATTGTGTCAAATGCCTTTTAAAACAACCATTGACTCTCTAGTCATTTTGAGAACACCATCTCTAACAGATACCTCAAGACCTAATGCTTCCAAGCCACCAACAGAAATAAGATTTCTTTTCAATTGAGGTATATATCTCACTTCCTTTGGTTCTCGCACCATCCTATCAAACATCTTGATAAGGACCGCGCATATCCCTTTCACGTTATGCGGACGATCATTACTCATGACAGAGGAACAACTATCTAGCTTCTCAATCACTATTGGGAAATATATGATAAGCAGGAGTAGTCACTGAGAACAAGAATATCGATGAGTATGAGTCTGTAAAGTACTATCAAATTGTGTACTAACCATTTGTGTGAGATTTGCCTCGGTCTTTGACTCATTCTTCTTATATTTGATCCTTGGACAATCAACCTTCTAGTGTCCTAACTTTTTTTCAGAAGGTACACTGGTTCTTCTTCAGATCTCTGAAGCCGGGTGTGGACTTCGATTTACCACGATCACCTTTGCCCTTCCGACTAAAACGTCTGCCTCTTATCGTCAATGCTTCTGTTGATGTACTCTTGGAAGACTATTTGTCCTTCCTTCATGATTAATAAGAGCAGAAGAAACTTCATGATAGCTAAGGGATTATTTATCGTTGATTTGATTGAGGATGAAGGTCTCGTAGTCCTCGTCAGGAAGAGAACTCAACAGAATCAATGCCTTGTCCTCCTCTTCGATCACCATATCCACATTGGTCAAGTCTGCAAGAAGTTTTGCGTAGTCATTCATGTGTTCCCAGATCGAAATTCCTTTCTTCAATTAGAAGCGATAAAGTCTCCTCTTCAGGTGCAAGCAATTTTCAATGCTCTTTATCAAGTACTTGCTCTCTAGAATCTCTTATATCTTCCTTGCGGAAGTCTCGGTCATCACATGGTATTTTATATCTTGTGTTAAGTAAGTTCTTATGACGCCACACATAGTCCTTTTCATCTTGTCCCAGTTCTTTTCGGATGTCATCTTGGGTTTTTCTTCCAAACATAAAGCGTCTTGAGGTTTGATGACGTCAATGCATTAATTATCTCATACCTCCCATCCTTAAATTGTTCGTGTCATCGAACTTCACGATATCAATCTTTGTCGGATGATGATTCACGAATTTCACCGTAGATTGACTATTTTCGGCCATCTTTAGTAGATTTCTCAAAGCAATGCGGAAAACAATTAGTGAAAACAAATCAAAATAGAAAAGATCGAATCTTTATCTCAAAACGAAACTGTAAACAATCTCCAAAGCGATTTGCTCCACCCGAACGAAACTCCCTATCGAAACCTGAAAAACTTTGATACCACTTGTTGGGAGGAACCCACCAGAGGATTACCACACACAAGAGAATAGTCACTAATTGCACGAACAAACAAACAAAGAGAAGAAAGCGAGAACACACAAATCTAACGAGGTTCGGCAATTGCCTACGTCCTCGGGGCAGAAGGGGAGAGTGATCTTATAAACGATAATTACATGACATAATAGTTGAGAATAATACCCCTCTTTATATAGCCAAAGAATCCACGAAGAAAAGGAAACCAACGGATCTGAATTCAGATCAGAAATGAATTCAGAATCCAAATAGGAAACTGCTCAGAGCCGCGTCTTGGTCGACCGGCTCCTTGCTAGGCAAAATGCCAAAGATCCTTTCTCTTTTAAATCTTAGGCGCTCGACCGGGCGTTCGCCGACTGTCTATTGCTGCTTCCTCTGTGCAGTCGAACGGGCGCTCGACCGACTGTCTATTTCTGCTTCCTCTATGCAGTTGACCGGGTGGTCGATCGCTGCACCTCTTTCTTCCCGTGCACGTTCTATGCATGGTCGGTCGACCGCCCACTTGCCCACTGTCTTCGATTGCGTCTGATCTACCATACACCGTTGAACCCCGATCTCTTTGTCATCATCTCCGATGAGTTAAAAAATATATCAACAATATTTTACACTCTCCCCACAATATGTGTAATTAAGGCATCTAGAGTCTTGTTCAAATTCTTAATAATTTCCTCTCTAATTTATTTTTTCAGTTCGATTAAATTCTACAGTCAACTCTGACTTTAATTGCCCCCTGCATGTGTCCCAGTGGCACCTCTAGGTTTGTTAAGAGCTTCGTTCGCCCACGACGTCCACATTCGAATCCCATGCTGTGCGGACATTGAGTCGCCTTTATGCTACCCCCTCCTTAATTAGCCAAAAAAAAAAAAAAAAAATACTGACTTTAATTGTAAAACTCAATGAGGAGTATTACTAAGCTGTCTCATAATTAAATCTTAGAGTTGTTTGCATCTATTAAGATTATGTCTTGCATATGTTTACAATTAGAGTTATATATTATAGAAGAATTTGGAAGTTTGAATCTGAAGCAACTACTAGTAATGAATAGTACTTAAGAGCCTACAAATCATATATATTGAAGGACTTGGAGCATTATCTCAAGAAGACTAGCTTTCTAGTTGGACTTGTCCAAATCCTTATATACCTACGATCATCCCCATGTCTAGCCGACGTGAGACTATTTGTTCGACGCAAATCCCAACATATATTATGTATCATATGATTGAGATGGGAGAGTTAGGATTTTGAAAATAACACGATATAAGAGTTATGTAAGGTTGAGAAAGAGAGACTTAAGATTGGTATATCACTTGTAATCTTATTCTCCAACAAATCATTTTTCATATTGATGCTCACTAATGTATAAATGGAAGGTCGAAGTTGGAGCAGCCAAACCATGTAAATCACATTTTTTTTTCCCTTCACAATATAATTGTTCTTCATCATGTACTGTGTTAGGTGATCAATCTCACTGCATATCGAGGCCGTCAGCGGGATCTTGATATCCAACAGATCCACATCAAAGAAAAGAAGCTTTCTCTCGTCAACTCGCGACTCGATTGTATCCTTTCATGTCTGTTGTAACGTCATCCTTGCATTCGTTCTAGTCTCTTGACTAAATCTGAATGCAGGGTAAATTGACTGCCCGAACAACAACAACAACATCAACATGCTAAAATACAAAGAAGTTACAGCATAGTACAAAGACAGCAGCATTATATTCCACTCAGAATCCCAGCTGCACTCTCCGTAAACGTCGACAGCTGCATTCTTCTTGGCCTCTGGCGAAGCTTTCTCTGGTCACTCCGTGGTCTGCATTGTTCCGTTCAGAGTTGACGGGCGAATCGACTCTTTCCAAGATCTTTCGCAATCCTCGGAGCTTCTTGCAGATGGCCGGGCACATCCGCTAGTTGTCAGCTTTGATAGGTCACGCTTCAATGGCATGCAATAATCTCTTCAATGATTGAAGACCCAATGGCAATGGGATCATGTGAGATCTGCTTTGCCTTCGCACATGCTTTTTTGTACTGGTTCGAGAGATTGGACCCTCTTCTATCTATGCTTTTTTGTACTGGTTCAAGGGAATTGAATCGGTAGATCCTTTTGGAGGAGTTTGGTTGAACCTGGAAATTGAGGTGTGACCTTTAGAGCTTTTGTGGGAGGCATTTTGTTAGGAAGCAAGATTCCGTATGCTCTTTTGCTTTGATTCCCAAACTTAATTTTGATGGATGCAACTATTAATGTTTTTCCATCTGTGAAGACTGAAAATTATTAGAGACAAGCTGGATTTATGCAAGATATGTGGTTTGTGATAAATGCTAATTAATGTTCCTTCTCAAGGAACTTGATAAGAACTAATAAGACATGTGATTTGTGATAAGAAGGTCACAAGTTCAAACATGTCACCAACATATGTTAAGAAAATGACTAATTAAATGAAATTATTATGTGACATTGTTAATAAATGCATTTTTCTCTAAGTATTCTAAAAGAGTAAGTAAGACATGTGATTTGTGATAAAGAAGTCACAAGTTCAAAACATGTCATCAATATATGTCAATAAAAATTCTCTCCTTTGGAAGAGAACTGAAAGACCAACCTAATTTTCTAAGAAGTTAATGAAATAAATGAATAGTAGATTTTTTAGTCAAACGATTTTTTTCTTACATTGATTTAATTGTTGCATATCTTGTGTGTATACTTGGATTACAGCGAACACTTTTGAAACAAAAGTGTAAATATCATAATATGAATATAATTGTGAGCTGCACGAGACTATATAACAATAATAATAGTATGGATAGAGAGTTCTAATAGACTGCAGAACATGACTAAATTAATTTGTAATCTATAGCAGTTTTCTTATTTTTGGATGTATGTTAGGCAAGTGAACAGAAGAAAAGCACTCAATTACTGTCCTCTCAGAAAATTCAAAAAGATTGTAGATTGTAGTTGTATTGATTAATGCATAAGTAGTGTCCTACAAAGATTGATACTTCAAATCTTTAAATATAAATGGACCAAAACCTAGATAAAGTCTTCTCTCTTCGCCTACACTTTCTTCCACTTCTAGCTGAATCTTTGGCAATTACTCTTCAAAAGCAAGAACCTATAGAACTGCCTACCCTATATTAGTTCTGGTTGCCTCCTGACTTCTTTTTCTTGTGCTGCTGTCTCTCGTCCCGTTGCTTTCACGAACAATCTTTCGACCAGCTCACAATGCACAAACCCTAGAGAGATTGTGGCAACTTTTTAGCATAGAATTATCGCGCTTAACATGTTCTCTCACATTCTCTTCTCTTCGCAGCCTCACTCATTTTACTTGTCACTAGAGCTGCACAAGAAGAAAAGGTTTTCTGTACCAACATTGGCTACTGTTAATATCTAGCTTCTTTCCCTTTGCTCATGATCACCACTAGTTGATGGAGGCGATGCAACCAGAAAGCTACCCCACAAGGTGACAGTATTCTCTCTTTCTTTCATTGTCAAAAGGTATTGGAGTTGCTAATGGCAATATCCAATCATTAAGCTTGTTAACATGGGGCACCGCAAATTGGCTAGGCAAAGAGCAAAAGCATATAGTTCAATTTGTGTGAGAAAACACAAGTTAGTCAATTTCTTGCCCGAAACAAGGCAAATTAAAAGCAAGGAAGCTCTTGATAACAGGGCATTCTATAGGTTTCACAGTCACATGAGATGTTTTTTTTCTTGGGCAGAACGATGAGCGAAAGAGGTCCCCCCGCGTTTCATTAAATTTTTTTTAATGAATGGTCACATGAGATGTTGATCAACTAGAATGGTAACTATTGAGAAAGGGTTGGTGGTGGTGGTGGGCACAGTCCATGCATGTGATGATGAGCTCCAATCACTCTCTCTTGTCAAACACTAATGTCATGGACTTTTCTTTGGTTAATGTAAACGTGGTGTCATGGATTTTTTTTTTTGAAAAGGTTTAATGTGATCGATGCCAGTTAATTTCTTGCAGTGGCGTATATTGTAATTTTTGAACATATTTGAAATCTGTATGTGAGTATATAATTAAAAATAAAATTTAATCGTAGCGAACCTTCACTTCTTTTTTAGCAATAATTGTCAATTTTAATTTTGTTTTTCTAGAAAAAGGCAGAGCTCTATAGGTTCTTATTTATCATTAAGGTGAAAAAAAAAAAAACCTCCATTCATGCTTGACAAGGAACACTGAAATTTGCCACTCAAATTGTTCCTAATTAATAGATGATCATAGAGTAAGAGTAAAAAATAATTTCTTAATCTTAGAAGACACTAGTGTACACCAAAGAAAGTTAGCTAAAAGATCAACACAATCTCCAAAATTAAGAAAGGAATAAAATGACCCAACAGTGAACTTTTTATAACTAGTCTAGAATTAGCTAATGTATATAAGAAAGTCATTAAGAGTAGTACTTGAACGAACTGCTCCCTTAATACATTAAAGAAAATTAAATCTCAATCTACAGTGTCCTTCCTCTTCATATCCTTACTAAAATGCACTAGCAAGGACTTGAAAGCAATAACACACACACAAAAAAAAAAAAGTTATAGATTAATTGAGATCAAATATTAGGTATCAAACTCTTAACCTGTTTTGACTTTAAACGCGATTTAAAAGTTACTAAAATCATAAAAAAATTTCTATAAATATTAGAATCCCATGTTATATATTATAAAGTGTTCTTATGGCAAAAATGTCATAGTAGATAGAGTACATCACATTCTAACTAAATATTCTCATATTATGTTAGACATACATTAGAAAAGTTTCTGATATATATCAGCTGTCATAAATTCAAAAGTTATTGAAAACTACAAGCGATTACATACACATCAGAGAAGCCTATCAGTATATTTATAAGTTTTTTTTTTTTTCAAAAGACAGTCAGTGAGTGGATTTGTAGTTACAGGGGGGCCGATGCTCAAGCCAAACATTCTAATAATTAGGTCTTGACCTTTTGTCAACCAGAAGTTTGTCTCTAATGATCCCTTGATGACACTGCATGACCTTAAGTTCAGTCAAAGCTCTTTCATGCAAGCAAGCTAGCATGAGTTGCCCTCACGTTCATATTAGCTTTCAAGATGCCAATAATATTGATCTCATGCTACTAGAAACAATTGACTTGCATTGCGTGCGAATGTGGGCACTCAAACCCTAATCCCCTAGGCCCAAGCACTCACCATACACCCCTTTGAGAACCCATGTATGCTTTCACCACTGTCATTATCTTTGCCAAATTCATTGAAACTGTCAATTCCTTGAGGAAATTAAGCTAACCCTAATCAACTTGTATTATTCTAATGTTGTGTGCTTTTGACAATAGTAGTGTCATTGTCCCCAGTTTAGGGATCAGTCACCAGCTGAAAAGATGATTCATTTTAGTGGTGGGACCCGTTTGAGTCGAAAAACACGTTGAAACCCTGAGAGTATAGGCCCTAGCCTACAATGTAAACTCAATCGAGCCTAACTCTTAAGTTAATTCTAGTGCGTCGATGATGTCCCTTTTTCTCTCGGGTTAGAATGACGGTAGTTTCTTTTTCTTAATGAATATAAATATTCTCTGATGATAAGAAAAAGAAGTTTGTTAGATTTTGTTCATGTCTTTGAATTTGCAGTATAAGAGATGCTTAGCCGACCACATATCTTCAGATTCTTTTAAAGTTTCGTTGATCTTCTAGAAATTAAAAAAATAGGTAGAATCTAGGTCAATTTTTTTCCGATTCAGTGTAGCTCTGAACTTTATTTAAAGTTGACTCAATCAGTTAGTGCCAGCTTGACAGGCTCACAACACGGCAATTATCTAATTTATTCCCATCATTCTTTCTTTTTTTTTCAAGGAGACATGAAGGGAAAGGACCCTCTATTTTCTGAAAGGAGGTTAGAAAAAGTGATTAAAAGGACTAAATTTGGAAACAAGAGTTTATGGTGGAGAAAAGGAAACGTTGCCCATGTCACGTGCTCCCTTTTGTTTGAGGGCCTTTCGGCATCGACCCGCGGCTTTTGACCTCACATGCGCCGGGGCCCGATGCCCATATTGTTCGGGGTGCGGTCACCGCCAGTGAGGCTCCGCGGGTTGCAGCCCGAGGTACATCCGGTATGCTCACCGTCGGTGCCACTATTTATGAGTCAGTTGACCAAGCTCATTATCGTTCTTTAGCTTTCAATAAAGCTTGAAAATCTTGAATTTTCTTTTTACCCGTTTTCTTCCAATTTGGGCCTGGATAAAATTCGAAAGGCTCGAGTCGACTGCAACAAGGGCCCAACTTTGTTTGTAGTGGGGTCAGCTTAGTCCAAATAGTAAAGTCAGCCCAAGCAATGTGGCCACTATGAAATTGGTCCAACTTTGATTGCCATTCAGGGTACGGCCCATATTTAAAAAAAAAAAAAAAACCACTTTGATTACCATTAGTAGCATTGTTTTTTTTCTTTATTAAACCTTAGCATATTCTCCTTTCTTTAATAAAAGTAAGCATATTCTTGTTTTTCCTTGCAACCATAACTACAAGATTTTGAAGATTAAGGAAATTAAAGACGGAAACGTGTGTAATTCATTCATGTTGGCAATTTGACAACCACATAGCTCAACTTGTAGGACAATTTGTAGGACAGTTGTGACAGTTAATCGGAGGAGATACCGCTCGGGCAAGAGGGAGTCATACAATAAAAAAAAGTAGAATAGATATCAAGGACACACTTGCCTCCCCCACGAATCGTGTCCATTCTCAGACTCTGAGTTTACAGATCTCAAATTGTAGTTTAATAGACGAAGCGAGAAAGAGGTTTCTTTTCTTTTTTTCGATTGGTTCTCTTCTTAGAGCTTGTTTGACCGAAAAAGTTCAACTTAAATTTCTGAAAAAATCATAAATCCAAGTGGAAACCCAGCACACTGAGGCTGTTAGTTTTCTGCTGTTGGAGAGAGAAACTGTAGGGCCATAGAGATGCCCTTTTTATCTCTCTCTCTTTTTTTTTTCTAACCAAACACAGGTTACGGAAAAGAGAGCATAACCCACTGCTTCAGAGAAAATTAGCACTTCTCAGCTCATTTTATTTGAAACAAACATGCCCTTAACCAATCAGAATCTAAGCGTTCGTAATCGTATTGGCATTTCTTGCCCCCCACAAGGACATAGCAGTTGTTTGTCCCCACCCCCCCCCCCCCCCAACCCACCCACCCCCACACACACACACACACACACATTGCCAGACAAATATCTCTCAAAGTGTCTCCCCCCTGCCTCTCCCCATTGAATTAGGACTTGCTCATGTGTAGCTGTATTGTCCAAATTAAGGGCCACCACCCTTAAGAGATTAGGTCCAGTGCAATGAACAAGTGCTCTTAGTCTCTTCATTCATCCTAGGGCACACCTCAATCTGGTGCCTTGCAGGCATCATCAGAGTGGAAACCACATTCACACGTGGGGCCTCCAACTTTGAGGGGAACCCTAAAGGATCTTTGGGTTGTTAGCCATGCTGAGTCACAAATGGCCCCAAAAGGCTCAAGGGTCAGGTGGCTTCGCAGTTTTGCACCCTTTGAAGAGCACCTTTATTCTGTAGTTTCTGTAGATATTGTGGGTAGCTTCACTGGGTTGGATGACGTCAACATTGTTTCATGTAGTTTATTCAGTTAACAAAGATCATTCACGCAAATATTAGTTTATATGATTCAAAAATATTTCATAACATCTAAGATGTTTAAACATCATATAAAAATTTATTAAATTAGATTAACTACCTTGTATGTCGGTGACCATTTTTTGAGTAACACATCGACTATTAAAAAATAAACTCGTTTTTTTTTTTTAATGCTGTTTACTGTTTTTTATTTTTTTAAAGGTAGGAGGTCCAGTTACACTCAGCCAAAGATTATTAAAAGAAAGAAGAAAGAAGAAAGAAGAGAAAGCAAAACATCCAACTTTATATCTTCGTTTGTTTGGAACTGCATGAGAAATAAACATCTAATTGCTTTCGAATTAAGGTTCACAATGCATAATTGCAGCCTGTAATCGTATAGGTTTTTTTGATTCAAAATATTGAAAATTATAATAAGACTAACATAACTACACAGCATAAGTTTGGCAACTGACATTACACACACTTTTTCCATTAATATGTAACCCTTCAATGTACAAAATTATCAGTAGTTTCGACAATTAGTAACGATTACATTTTCTTTGTAGTAGCTATTGACATTAACTCCGCCGGTGCACCATTCACTGCCTGTCCCAAATCAGAATAAAGAAGGGTTGTGGTAGGCCTGTGACAACCAACGTAAAACATTGTCACATACTATGAATATGAATCAAGAACTAAATTTTGTTAGGGCGTTCCATACTCAGCGACACGCTGCATCAGAACCCGGGTGTAGTGAAAGTGGGCAAGGGTTGCTAGGTGGTCGTCTAGAAACGATGCACCACATCGACGCCCGGATGTGGTGTCAACTGAGCAAGGGTCCCACATTTTTATGAGCGGATGAGGGTAAAAAAATTAGCTCATGAATATAAGATTAGGTTAGCATCATGAAACATAAATTCTCTTACAGGTAGATTAGCAGAGTTAGTTGATGCTATGGTTAAACGGAATGTTAGCATTTTGTGTGCGCAGGAAACTAAGTGGGTAGGCGAAAAGCTAGAATTATATAACCTTGTGGTTATAAACTTTGGTATACTGACAGAGATAGAAATCGTAATAGGATGGATGTGATCATAAATAAACAATTGCTTGAGAATGTAGTGGAGTTTAGGAGAAAGGGTGATAGGATTTTACTAGTTAAACTTATTTTAGGTAGGGAGATTTTCAATATTATTAGTGTCTATGCACCACAAATAGGACTTAATGAGTCTAGTAAGCATCAATTTTGGGAGGATTTAGATGAGATAGTACAAAACATACCTATTAGAGAAAAACTTTTAATAGGCGGCGACCTTAATGGGCATGTAGAAACTAGTCGTTATGGGTGTGATAGCGTACATGGAGGATTTGGTTTTGGGGAAAGAAATGAACCAGATAACTCTATTTTAGATTTTGCTTTATCCTATGATTTGATCTTAATGAATACTTGGTTTAGGAAGAGAGAGTCTCACTTGATCATTTTTAAAAGTGGATCGAGTGCGAGCCAAATAGATTTCTTTTAACTAGGAAAGTAGATAGAGGTTGTTGTATGGATTGTAAGGTAGTATCGGGTGAGAGTGTAGTAACCCAACATAAACTCTTAATTTTAGATATTCGGATTAGAAGAAAATTTAGAAAGATTAAACGTAAGTTAGATCCTAAAATTAAGTGGCGGTGGCTAAAAGAAGGTAAGCCAAGGAGTTTTTGTAGATCGAGTAGTACATGAAGTAGATTGAAAACCCAAGATGATCCTAATACAACATGAAACAAAATTACTAGTTGTATTAAAAGAGTAGTTAAAGATGTAATTGGTGAGTCACGGGGTGATGCTCCACCATGTAAGGATACATCATAGTGGAATGAAGAGTTAAAAGCTGACATTAAAATCAAACGAAACTCTTACAAAGATTGGAAGAAAAATTGTGATGGAGTGTGTTTTGAGAGGTATACGCTAGCCAAGAAGGAGGCTAAGAAAGTTGTTCAGAATGCAAGAGCTAAAGTGTGTTGGCCCAAGGTTACAATCACCCGGTTTTGGAGTTTTGATGATTACAAAACATATATAGTTATTTGTACTAATCATGTTTTAGTGTTTAAGTTTGTTTCAGGGTTCTAAGAATTCAAGATGTATTCTTCCTAAAGGAAGGTGGTGATTGACTCAAGTTGACTCAATACGGGATCAAGATTTCAAGTTATTCAACATTCCCTATGAAAAAGCTCATATTGAAGATCTTGTAGTCACCTAGAACCATTATAAGAATTAGTATGTTAAACAGTTAGGACATGATAAGTTGTGCTCAAGAAAACACACACACACACACACACACACACACACATATTTCCTTTTCAAAATATAAGTTTTTTTTTGGTTAGATGGTTTTGGTGCATGTTTGATGGATATATATGTTTCAAAATATTTCATATTTTTATATCTAGTGTAAAACATGTATTTTAACTCCTATAGCATGTTACTCAAATCTCAGACCATTTAAAAATATTTCCATAATTTTTCAAAGTTCAAAAACATTTAAAAAAAAAATCTATTTCAGGCCTCACGGTCGACGGGCGGTCGACCGGACCTATTTCAGGCCAGATCAGTCGACCGTCCGGTCAACCGAGCATTGTGGCCTTGGGCGTGCACGTCTGCCGATCGACCGGGCCAGTCGACCAACAGACCTTGCGGTCGAAGTCTCGGGTTTTGTCGGTCGACCGGCCCGGTCGACCGGCCCGGTCGACCAACAGTTCAAAAATTCCTTTTGTTTAGCCTGCGGTCGACCGGACCGGTCACCGAAGCTAATGGCCCTTTTGCCATGTGGCTTGCCGGTCGACCGGCCCGGTCGACTGACAGCCGTCAAAAGAGCCCAACGGCTCTTTCTTGAAATCTTTTTAATTTTAATGCTTCTGTAACGCCCCGATCCTAAAGATACGGAGACGTTATGGCGACGTACATACGCAAAGCGGAAAACCCTACGTACGTACGCTAAGCCTCAGTACAGTAAATAATCTCCATATATACCTGAGTTCCAGCATGAAATAAGTACAAGAATACCTGCAGAAGAGGTTAGCGATCATAACGGATATGAAAAAGATAGACAAATAATATAACAGAAATAAATCACTAAGATACCTATGGATAGTCCCGATGAGGAATCTCCCATGTGACTCCAAAGCACTCTCTGAAGCTACGGTAACTCGGATCTCCAACCTGGGCATGCAAACCCAGGGTCGTCAGAAAGCAACCTAGTGAGTGATAAAATGAAGGAGGCAGTAATAGATACAAGAGTACTACAAGCACGATAATAATATATAGTACATGAGATTGGACTAGTGATACCATATAATAAGGATATATAAACAGTAGAGATAAATATGTGAGCAGTGCAAATATATAAACATGTCATCTTTTAATAGCAAATATATAAACATGTCATCTTTTAATACCATCACTACCTAGCCGGTTATCATCGGGTCATGTCTATAGTCGTGTCCAGTTTATCGAATAAATGGTGACGTGATAGACGTGTACAGGCAGATGGGCCTATGCAGTGTAATCACTATACTGTGTGGTGTATATACAGTAATGATGTCTGCTATACAGAAAGCATAATATATGCAATATAGAACATGCGTCGTATGCCATCACAGAAAGTATAACATATGCCAGGTAAAGTAACAAGTGTACAGGTAACAGGATATCGGATAAAGTAGCATGAATAATAACAAGATAGCATATATGTACCAGGCATGTCATGTGATTTATACAATAGAGCAATCAGTACCGCCTGCTATTTTAATTACTCTCTTCCAGTGTCCCATACCACTGGCAGTTCATACTGGAGCCCGCACTCCAGTCGAACCCATCCGGACATGGCCTACGGGTACCATTATCCAAACGAGAGAGTAACCGAATAACAAGTGTTCCCGACGTCACTATTGTGTATACTGTTTTATTATGTTAATTGGAAACCCATGGTCGAGGAGTTCTTATCGGGTAGGTGTATCCCGTGCATATCCGGGATCACGGCCTTATCAGACCCCTGGCTGCTGAGACCAGGACCAGCCCGCTAGAGCTGTAACATGTAACGGGAATCTCAATGAGCTAAAACAATAACGGGATGCTCATGAGTAACAGACGGTAGCCAGCACTACCCCGTCCCCTGCAGTGGGACAAACAATGGATCCAGACATCCACCCGATATGATCTACTCAACCGTCAAGTCTCCCCCATACCCAAGTTATCATTATTCTCTGATATATCAAGTATACAGTGTAACAAGAACAAATACAGTACATGATACGGGTAACATGATAACTGGACCTGAGCTCTGTTGATAGCATAAAACAATATAACAGGAAACGGGAACAATATAACGGGAACAATAGATGTGGGATTCCACATGTCGCATATCAACAGCTCTCATGTCCAGTAACAGGAATACCAATATCAGAACGGGAGCTAATCATGTAACGAGCATACATGTATGTGCATGTAGCAAACATAGAAACCATGAGCTATGCAACAGGAATAAATCAATGTGCCATGTAACAGGAATAAATCCATGATCCATGTAACAGGAATACAAAGACAATCACTGCATGTATACCGGTGAGTCTATATAGCAGTGGTATAAGAACATGAAGTAACTGTGTATAGCCTAGCCATGTAGCGGTGTCCTGTGTAATAGCATATCCGTGTATCAGTGGTTCAGGCATATGCAGTAATACTGTAATGCTTCTCAGTATCAATGTAAGAGTGATGCATGCACAAGGGACTGTAGGGGGCCGGAAAGTTTGGTGGTCGGAGAAAGTGGTTTTAGCTGTAAAAGATTTCCTTGATTCAAGCGAAACGATTACAACCAAAAGAACTACTCTTCCCTCTTTTCCAGTTACAAGGGAGGGAGGATGTCTGAATCTTCCCTTTGTTTAAAGCTGGGTTCTTCGTGTGGCGATGGAGAGTGAATCTTGTTCTCCGTTGACCAGATGACCGTCCTAGACCGTCGGGGGTCTTCTCTTCGGTCGGTAGAAAGAGTAACTCAGCTCCGTCTACCAAAACTCTCAAAGAGGAGGTAGGCGAAGAGCGGCTAGTACTCAGTAAGCTCGCTGAAGAGTCGTGCTTCTCTCTTGATGATCCTCCTGCCTGGATTCGATCGATTTTGATGATGCCCTATCTCAAAGCTCTCTCTCTTCAAAACTCCGATCTTCTGCCAAGCTTCGATCCTCTCAAGCTTCTCTCCCCTCTTCATAGCAAACAAGGCTCTATTTATAGGGGTCTCAGGGGGTGAAGGTGCCTCCTGAAAACGCTCCCGAATGAGGGGCCACTACCCGCTACATGCGCGGTGACTGGCCCCGCAATCAGGGCAGTTGCAACTGAGACGCGGGCGTTGGGCCAAACACGCCTTGAAGTTTGAGACGCGGGCGTCGAGCCAAACGCGCCTTGAGACGCGGGTTTCGGGCCTTCACGTCTGGATGCTGAGGCGAGGGCGTCGGGCCGATGCGCCTGGATGCTGAGGCGCGGGCGTCGGGCCGATGCGCCTTGATGCTGAGACGCGGGCTTCGGGCCGACG
Source organism: Agave tequilana (assembly GCA_038442645.1). Lineage (NCBI taxonomy): Eukaryota > Viridiplantae > Streptophyta > Magnoliopsida > Asparagales > Asparagaceae > Agave > Agave tequilana. The sequence goes on along the minus strand of JAVJIF010024829.1, from coordinate 45,212 downwards.
CGTCTTGATGCTGAGACGCGGGCTTCGGGCCGACGCGTCTGAACGTTGTGACGCGGGTGTAGAGCCAACGCGTCTTAATGCTGAGACGCGAGCATCGATTTCTCGCGTCTAGAGCTTGAGACTCTGCTTCGTTAATGGCTGGTCTGTTAGTCATTTTTAGACAGCCTACAGAACCCCCTCCAAAGTTTCTGATATTCCGCAGTTGAATGGGACGGATTTCGGAATACTTTGGATCTTTAGCCGTGTTCGCGTTTTATGACTGGACTGTTGATGCTTCGGGTTTGATCTTATCTGGAATTGGTCTTCGTGAGTGTACTGTTGAACTCTTTGAAGCCGTCAGAGTTGATCATGTTGAGTGTCTAGATACACAGTCTAGACCTCCCCGATTGCTTTTAGTCTGTCACGGGTGCGCTTTTGGCCGGGAGTGGTTGGTTGTCTGTTTGCGTCAGTGTACTGTTGAACCGACTTTGCAGAAGTAGGAGACTGGACGCAGGTTCCTTTTTGAAAAAGCAGAGACTGCTTTAAAGACGCGACTTCTTAGCGAGACGCGATGTTTGACCTGTTTGAGGGGACGCGGGCTTTGGAGAGACGCATCTCTTGAAATGCAGACGCGATTTTCTGGGTGCATTTATGATGATGCTGACGGGGCATGTCCACCGAAGAGCCGCGTACTTTGGGACGCGCACCTGTGCCATGTCATGATTACGCCGCCAGCTGGCCTGGGGAAACGGCGAGATTTCGCCTTTTGGCGCGCGGATCCCCTGGTTCATTAAATGAACTGCTCCACGTGTCAACTTCTGACTTGTGGCGGGGTCGCGACGCATGATCTTCCCTGTTCAAACAATGATTTGGCTCCACGCGTCAGGCAGCGATTCGCTGCAGCGTTTTTTTTTTTTTTTTTTTTTTGGGCCAAACGCTGCGTATCTTCGCGAATCTCAGTGCCTATAAAAGGCAACAGTTAGAGAGATGTATCTTCTTCTCTGAACGAACGCATTCTCTGAGAAAAAGAACTTCCTTCTCTGTTCAACTATTCATCTCCTCGCTCGGATTTCTTGATCTTCAATGGCTCCCAAGACGAAACCGACTGCATCGACCTCAAGGGCGACCGTCGCCGAGGCTGAGAGAGATGCTTCCTCTGCGCAGGAGGGTGTTTTCCGAGGTAAAAATGCACCTTTGGTGTGGGTTCCGCCATTAAAACATGTTCATAGAACCCTAAGAACCTTTAACACAAGATCGTGTTTGATTCTCGGACGCTGTCCTTGAGATGATAACCGGGGCGCGGGCCTGATGATCCGACGCTGGTGAACTCTGCACTCTGGGTCCTTCACTTAGAATATTTCTAATTGTGAAGGTCTCTGGACGCGATTTGTAGAACGCGGATTTGATCCATGCGTTCTGTGCCGCGTTTTGTGCCATCAGGCGCTGGCGTCCGAGTCCAAGCACTTTGAAATTTCACAAGTCTTGGTTTGCAGAACGCGGATTTGATCCTTGTGTTCTGTGTCTTCAACCGCCGATTTTGTAGAATCTGGCGTTTGAGTCCAAGTACTTCGAATTTTCATAAGCAGCTTTGCAGGTCTGGACGCGGATTCGAAAAATTCCTGCGTCCAGTATCTCTTCTGCGTTTTGGTGCAAGTTCGCAGGTCTGGACGCGGATGATAACTCCTGCGTCCAATGTCTCGGCTGCGTTTTGAATTATGAACACTTAGCGTCTTCCCTTATTTTGGCAAAGTATCTGACCAAGTGTCTTTTTCTTTTGCAGTGCCGCATGTTTCAGGTTCACTTGCCAAGATGCACCATTTCGGCCGCGTGGGTGGTGCCGACCACCGTCTGACTTTTGCACTGCGAAGGACCATACCTGTGACTGCTGACAGGTCGCCAGTTCGCAGGGAAATGATTGCCCATGTTAATGAGAGGACTTCTCGGGTGCTTATGACCGATGCAGTCTTCGCAACGGATACCCACATCAAGCTGGAGAAGCCTGCTTTCTTCTTTAGAGATCATGTCAGCGACGGTGGCAACCCCATGTATGACGGGAATTACAGGTGGCTCCGTCAGATAGGGGAGAGGAGATACTTCCTTCCAGCCATGGAGAGGATGCTCCCGTTGTCTTATCTCCAACATCTGTCCGTCCTTCGGAAGATGAAGTGGGACGTGTCCCGGGATATCTCTGAGATTACCCTTGGGAATTTCAGCTCCCAGAACGTATACCGTCATGATTGCCATGACCGGGCGGTCCTCGGCTTGTTTCCTGGGTCACGCAAGTCTGAGCTTCCAGTCGGAGAGATCCCGCAGCTTGCCACCACCTTCCTCAACTCGTTCATAGAAGCAGAGGGTGATTATCCGGCCAAGTTCCATTTGCCAGGATGGGTCCACTCCACGGAGAATTCTTGGTGGGGCAGGATGGTGGGTTTTGTCCTCTCCGATCTTGGAGATCTGCTTGAGCACGTGGGATTATACTCAGCAGTCAGGGCCGTACAATGGGGCATCCCAATGAGCTCTCACAACTTCTTCGGGATCTTGGAGCGCTACAACCCTCAGACGGGGACATTCTTTACCCCGGTTGGAGAAATGGGCCTTGCACTGCATGAGTTGCATGAGGTCTCGGGGCTGGTGATGGGGGAGTTCCCTTATGAAGAATATGTCCCGACTGCTAGGGAGCTTGACCTTATAAAGAAGGATTCCCCTGAGGTGTACGAGACCTATTGGGAAGTGATGTGCCACTTCCATATTTGTGGTCAGGTAACCGGTTGGAGGACGCATGGAGTCAGGCATCTATCCTGGGCCAATTACTTATTCAGCAATGTCAGCAAGAAGGATCATTCGATAACTCGACTGGCTCCCCTCTCTGAACAGGGAGTTGATGACATGGTCGCACAAGCTTCTGAGGGCTTTTACACCACTGGGTCGAACGAGGACGGCTTCGAACCTGATACGCTTTTTGAAAGCTATCATCACCGGGCCCGGGCTTCTATCTCTAGTCGAGCGCTGTTGGCGGGCTTCTTGATGCTGTGGTTGAAGCGTTGCGTGGTACCTACACGGCCACATGAAGTCATTATTGCCGACGTGGTGTATCCAGCAGTGCTCCTGGCCCATGGCCGTCCTATAGCCCTTCTTCCGGCCGTGGCGGCTGGCATTCAGAGCGGGTTGCGGGCGCTAGCCAAGAGACTATGCGAGGCTCCAAGGACTGTCGACTCTCAAGGCAAGCCGTATGTCGATTCAGAGGGAAACCCGACGGCAAGGCGCCCCAACCCCCGAATGGAGTTGCCTTACACGTATCTCATGGCCTGGTACGTGATGCATTGCCCTTCTCTGATGACAACGGCGCGTGGGAGTAAGAGTCCTGTCCCTTTTGTGAGGCGGCTGGAAGACTCGGATTGGAGTGACACCTATATATATTATATTCGGAGACGTCTCTCAAATGCCGCCAATTACCAGCTCAACCGCTGCTTCCCTGAAATTCCTGGTGCATCCTTTGGTGAGCAATTCACTGATTCTATAGGTCGGGATGACCTCACCCAACTGTCTGCGGGAGTCTTCCGGTGGTTGATCAATATACGACCAGGATATGTGCTGTTTCGCCAAGGGACTTCCTGCACTATCGAACCGTATATGCCAAGTCGTTTTGCCCGACAGTTTGGCTATGCTCAGCTTTATGTCGGCAATCCGAATACACAACTTGCCTTCAATGGGAATTTGTGCGAAGGTGCTCGAGCCTGGTATTATAGCGTGGCTGGGGGGACAGAGGCAACTTTCCGTTTGCCCGTCGAGGAGCCGAAGAACCTTACCAGCTTCACTTTCTGCATCTGGTATTCTCGGGTAAACCAGTCACCGGATTTTGCTCCTGGGTATACGGGTATTGAGGGCATTAATGCCTATCTCAAAACACAGTCGGAGTCTGGCAAAGGCTCGCACATGATCACCCAGTATTTAAAGGTCCAGAAAGAGCTGGAGAGAGCATCTCAGAGAGAAGCCGAGGGAGGCTCAAGAGAGGAGCCCCGAGTAACCCGGAGTAGAACCAAGCTAGGGCCACAGGAGGGGCCTTCTACCACCAAGGCTCAAGAATTGGTGAGTAAGCGTTGTCGGGGTCCTACCTCAACTGCTGGTCCTGTTTCGAAGAGGGCTCGGAGGGAATTAGCAACAGAAGTCTCTCCCTCGGAAGGCATTTCTGCTGGAGTTGAGGACTGTCCTGAAGACCTCTTTATCATGGTTGAGGAACCGCCAGAGGATAAAAATCTCCCCAGTTTAATCCGTGCTCCTAGGTCGCACAGAGGGACCTGTAAGATTGCGGGAGAGGGGGAATTGGTTGACAAACTCACTATAGCTGACGAGGAAGTACAGCTCGTGGGAGGGAATGTCCAAATTCCAGGGTTCTCAGCTCGGCCTGAGCCTTCTTCTGCTCGTGAAGGGAGAGATAAGGCACAGCGGTCAGGGCCTCCTAGTGTCTTCATCTCCAGCGCTCGGATAATCGACCCTAGTCCTACCACTGGGGTGATTGGTGGCAAGGCTCCGGTCACCGAGGACCTTTGCGTTGAACTGTCGTCTTCCGCGTCTGATACGGAAAGCGACTTTGAAGATAAAGTCGACTACGGCCATGAACCTGCTTTTCCTGACCCGAGTAAGTTCTCACGCATCTCGGAGGGGAAAATATACGGGGGTGAATCATCGACTGCGTTACCGCCGGCTACAATCCCTGCTGAAGGTATAACTTCTTCGCCTGTCGAGGCGATGGAAACAGAGTTGATCCAGCCCAAGGGGATTGAGGCTTCGGCCGCTGAGATAACCTCGGAGGGGGTAGCTGTTGAAGTTGGGGAGCCTTCCCCTTTGCCAGGAGGGGAAACAACCATTGAGGCTGAGGAGGCTCTCACTCCGCCGGTGGAGAAGGCTACTGCTGAAGCTGGGGAGACTCCCATTCTACAGGACTCGACGCCTCTGGACCTCGAACCTAGTAAGGCAGCTCTGACTGAGGGGGCTCAGGTGGGGAGTCTGACGATCAGCACCCTTCCAGAAGGCCACACAGCTCAATCCTCGGTGGAAGTTTCTGAAGAGGTTGTGCTTACAGCTCCTTCCTTGGTCGTGGAAGCTCCTGCAGAGGCAGCGCTCCAGGAAGCGCCAGTGGGTAGTCTTGCTCTTGCCACATCGACGGCCGGCACGGCTCTTGTGCGAGAAGACCCGCCCTATATCCCTTATCCCGTGACAGAAAAAGGGTCGGGAAGCTTCTTAGGTGGTGAAGACATGGGGGAGCTGGCACGTCAGATGGTGCAACAATTCTTCACCTCGATGGGATCATGTATTGATCTCATCTTCCGTGGACACAGCACCTTCCAGTTCGCCCAGAGGCTTCTTGAAAATATGGCCGTGAGCGTCGAATTGGCGGGAGGCCCTTCACTTGCCAGGGCATGCCTGCAGGTGGTAGAGCAACTTGGAGATAACCTGCGGGAGCTGGAATCTTTGGAAGATGCAGGTTCTTCCGGCGAGGCCCAGGCCATCCTGACTAGGCTCCTAGCTGCTCAGGAACGGGAGCGACAGGAGGCGGAGGCGCAGATCACTGCCGAGGTCCGTGACCTTGAATATTCCAAGGCTGAATTTCAAAAATTAGCCGGAGATTCGAGGGAATCTGAGCTCAGTGTGCAGAGCACGGAGCAGGTCATCCTCAGAACTCGGGACATTATCGCCAAGGCGGAAGCTGTTCTTGCGCTAAATGAGGAGAAACTTGTTTCCCTCAAAAAGGAGCTTGAGGAGCAACGGGCTGCTACGGTGCGTGCTGAAGAGAGTCTATCCCTGCAATCTTCCAGGGTGGAATCTCTGCGGATGCAGCTGGCTGCCAGAAGTTTCTTATCTGAGGCGGAGCTGCGGGACCGGGCTATCATGGAGGCTGAGAGGACGCGCCAGCATGAGATTCACCGCCTTAGGGAACAAATCCGTTCCTTGGCGAGCCAGGACATTTAGCCTTCTTTTCTTCTTTTTTTTTTTTTTTGTAAAGAAAAGGGACACTCTATTTATTAAGAGTGTTTGTATCCACTTCTATCATTTTTTGATATAATAGAAGTTTTCTTTGAAGCTTTTGTCCCAATTTCTTTGTCCTGTTGTGGATGAGTCCAACTCTTGATCACTAGTTGTGATTACTGAACTTAGGTAGGGCTAAGTTCTTTTAATGAGACGCGGTCTTGGCGAGACGCGGCATTAATCCCACAGGGTGAGACGCGGTCATCAGTCTACCGGAACTTAGATTTCACTAAGTCCTTTTACTGAGACACAGCGTCAATCATAAAGTGAGACGCGGTCATCATTTCATAAGAACTTAGATTCTACCAAGTCCTTTTGATGAGACGCGGCGTCAATCACAAATCGGAACGCGGTCTTCTTGATGAGATGCGGCGTCAATCAAAAGATGAGACGCGGCATTGATCCGTAAAGTAAGACGCGGCTGTCAGTCCCTGAGACGCAGCGTCAATCACAAGGTGAGACGCAGCTCTGAATAACGCAAAATCTGTCTTGCGCGGATCGGGCAGACGCAAGAGATGCAGCCTTGTCTGCTGAAGGGACGCGGCTTTCCCACCTGCGTCTAATGTGATCTGACTCAAGATTTTTAGGAGATCTTTGCTCGTCAGGTCTCCTCTGTCGATTGGGATTCCGAGTCATCCGTTGATTCCCAAAGCAGGTATCCACGCGTCAACTCCTCATTGGACTCAGGAGTTACTGCCCTTAAAGGCAAAACCGACGCGGGCGGTTGAAAATCGATGCTTGCGACGGTTTCCAAAGCGTCGTTCCACGCGTCAATCCTCCACTGGGCTTTGATAATCGTGCGTGACGGTTCCAATTAACGCCCCATTAATGGCAGTTATTAGGGCCTGCCTATAAATAGGGTGCGCTCCCCTTCTATAATCCAAGCTTGGATTATTTCTCTTTGGTGGATTGCTCTGAGAATCCACCTTCTTCAGAAAAGAGTTTCTTGATAGAGACTCCGTCTGCATGGACGAAAGTAATTCCGAGGATGAAGATGACCCAGAGCTCTCACGCTTCGGTTTGGTCTCTTCAAGAAGAACCCCCTCTCAGATCATCTTGGACGCCTGCGTTTGGGTGCAGAGAGGCCAACTCTGGCCAGAGGTCTCTGCTGGTATGTCCCCCGATGATGTGTATAGCCTGAACTTCGGCATGATGATCTGAATGAAGTCCTGGTGCATTCCTCCTCTGGAATTTGTGCCAGTGACTTCTTTGAATGCAGGCGCTTGACGTTGGCTTTGCCCATTGCGTTTTACTGTCTTGGCGCGTTTCAGACCTGAATCTTGCAACTCCTGTTCACCCAACAGAGAGACGGCAATTTTTGGCGTTCTGAAATTCTCTGCGTCTGGTGCATTAGGCGCGGGTACAAACTGAGGCCGCGTTTGAATCCTATGCGTGGCGCAGTTTGACTTGCGTCTGTTTGACTGTGCGGGTCATTCCCGCGTCTGAAGTCTTGAATGGCTGCCGCGTTCTGTTACTCAGTTTCCTTTATAGAAAATGTACTGAGTTCCAGATTTTCTGATTCTCTTGCTTATTCTTTGCAGGTAGGCTTGCTTGTCCTTTTTCAGGTTTGCTGGGCCCCAGGAAGAATATACCGGCTGGCGAACTTGCTCCACGTTCGTTTGTGAGAGATTAAATTATGGTCCTCGTCGTTTGTGAGAGATTAAATTATATCTCTGACGAGGACCCAACCCTCGCCAAGGTCTCTTCAGATCTGGTGCAAGAGATGGATAGGCCGAGTATCGGCGAGGGTGGTCCGGCGGTTACGGTGGCGGAGAAGATCCTCTTCCTCTCCCAACTCCAGAAGTGACATCGAGGACATTCCGTTGGATGACCTGCTGGGGAAAGGGATGGTGATGAATGCAGGACTCTCTGCTGCCGCTGGACCGAGTGGAGGGTGGCATCCTTTGTGATGACTCCGAAACTTCTGCTCTCACCCCAAGAGTGACTCCATGTTTGTTGGATGATCTGCTAGGGAAAGAGACGCGCCTGAACGAAGGGTTGCAGGACCTTCTGTTGCCACCGGACCTCAAGAACACCATTGCTCTCGGCTTGGTCAGCTAGGGCGCTTTCGAAGTTGGGTCATGCATCAAAGTGCAACCGGTTCCAATTGTGCACCTGGGATCAGATGCAGTTTCAAGGAGTGAGTACGGCCTCAGAGAGAGAGAGGGACTTCTTTGTACTCCTTAATTGTAACACTCAATCTTATTGTATAAGAGAGCGTTTTGTATCACTTTCATGTGTTTGGATATGAATAAAAGTGACACTTTTCTTTTTGCCTCTTTCTGTTGTCTTGAACGTTTTGTTTTAGAAGCAAAAGAATAATTTTGGTGGACCCGCCACTTTATAAAAGAAAGTGACGAGTGGAGCGCGTACCCCCAGAGAAGGTGAACTTTTATCAAGGATTTGGGATTAACTTGATTTAAGATCAGCTGGGGATTTTGATGGAAGCATTGTTTATCGGTGTAATGTTAACCAACAATGCCTCCAAAATGAATTTGATACTCGGTTGGGGAGAATATCAAATGAAACTAGACTCGTGGGGAATCTAGTAGGATTTTTACCGTTAGAGGTGTGATATTAACTTAACGGTTTAGAAGTAGTCTTGTCAGAAGTGTAATATTAACTTGACAAGGACGTGAGTTAGAGGTGTGATATTAACCTAACTCATCAGCATCTCAATTTTATTTGGGAAAACTGAGGGTGTCACTGTCATAGGTGTGATGTTTAACTTAACAGTGATAGAAATGCTAGAGGTGTAATGTTGAACTTGGCATTAGTCGTCTCGGCTTAAAGAAGTCAAGGAAAGGTCATAGCCATAGGTGTATTGTTGAACTTAGCAATGACTCGGATGCTAGAAGTGTAGTGTTAACTTGGCATCGTTCATCTCGGCTTGGACAAGGAAGTCGAGGAAAGGTCATAGCCATAGGTGTATTGTTGAACTTAGCAATGACTCGGATGCTGGAAGTGTAGTGTTAACTTGGCATTGTTCATTTCAGCTTCGATATGGAAGTCTGAAGAAAGGTGACTGTCAGAGGTGTGATATTAACTTGACAGGCACTCGAGGTACCGCTTAGAGGTGTAATGTTAACTTTAAACAGTAGTTTTGTCAGAGGTGTGATATTAACTTGACAAGAATTTGCTTGCGATAGGAGCAATTTGAGGACCTGTCATTCTATTGATGAGAATTGACAAGTAGAATTTGAAGTGCCAGAGGTATGGTGTTAACTTGGCAAATTTGAGAGTTTGTTACTCTATGCAGAATTAACAAGCCAGGTTTGTACTCGACAAAGAGTATTCATTACCAGAGGTATAGTGTTAACATGGTAATGATTGCATTTTGTGGTCCTACCATTCTATGGATGAGAATTGGTAAGGGATTTTTGGAGGGAAGAGTGGAATCAAATCCACTTAGGATTTTTAGCAAACCCTCAGCTGTCAACGGATTTGAGGTGCCTTTACCAACTACCGTTTGAGTTGGGCTAGCCATGCTATTCCCCTCAGCATGATGAGTTGTCGAAGACTTATGTTGGACTTAAAAGCCAACATTTTCTTCTATCCTTAGCCGTCAAGGGCGTCGGATGTTTGATCAGAGGTGTATTTTTAACTTGATCGGTGGAAGAATGCCATCTAGGGATAGTATTTCTTCAGGAATTTTCCATTGATTGGCATCATGAGTGTATCGCCATTTGAGGTTATGAGGTGATACGATCCATTTGAGTAGACTGACTCTACCACAAATGGTCCTTCCCATTTGGGTTGGAATTTTCCTTTCGTCTTGTGTGTCATGACCATGGGTCTTCGGACGGCTAAGACGAGGTCGCCTTTCCTGAAAGTTCGCGATTTGACTTTCTTGTTGAAGGCTCTGGTGATACGAGCTTGGTAAAGCTCGATTTGTTGTTGGGCCTGAAGACGCTTGTCGTCCAAGGCTTCCAATTCTTGGAGTCGCTGTCGATGCTTCTCCTCTGTTGTCATTTCCGCTGTCAAGGCGACGCGAAGAGATGGAATTTGGATTTCCAGTGGAAGGACGGCTTCGCATCCGTACACCAAGGAAAATGGCGTGGCTTTAGTTGGGGTTCGCACAGTCGTGCGATAGGCCCATAAGCATTCGCCCAACTTATCGTCCCAGTCTCGTTGACTTTTCGAGACGAATTTCTTGAGAAGCTTGCCAATAGTCTTATTGAAAGCTTCTGCGAGGCCGTTAGCGGGCGGATAGTATGCCGTTGATGACACACTCTGGATTCTGAACTTGGCGCAGAATCTCTGAAAAGCCTGGCTGATGAACTGGGGTCCATTGTCATGGACAATCCGCCGAGGCACACCGAAGCGGTAAATAACGTGATGTTTCACGAACTTGATCACGTTAGAAGATTTCACCTCTTTCAAAGGGATAGCTTCGGCCCACTTTGAGAAGTAATCGGTTATCGCTAGGATGAACCGATGTCCCTTTGATGATGGTGGGCTGATAGGACCAACCACGTCCATCCCCCACATTTCGAACGGCCAGGTAGAGGTCGTAGAGTGGAGGTATCCTGGTGCTTGATGGATGAAATCGCCATGTATTTGACAGGCGTGACATCTTTTGGCATAGGCAACAGCATCGGCAACCATCTTGGGCCAGTAGTAACCCAATCTTTGGAGTCGGTTTGCCAGCTTCGGGCCAGGTTGATGAGCTCCACACGTACCATCGTGGGCTTCTTTCAACACTTCGTGGGCTTCTTTTAATGAGAGGCACCGGAGCAGGATCCCATCATGCGATCTACGATACAATGTTCGCGAAATCGCATTGTAGTAGAATTTGGAGGCTTTCCTTCGGATGGCAGCCGCCTCCCTGGTGTCTTCGGGCAAGATGCCGTACAAGACAAAATCAATGTAGGGGAATCGCCAGTCTTTAAGTTCTGGATCGGTCGACACTTCAAGTGTTTCCTTACCGCGACGATCTCCCGTTGACCTCTGGTAGTCTCCGAGGGGACTTTTTGGGCAGTATAGGTCGTGGCTATAGACGAATACCTTCTCCATTGCTCCAGCTGGAAGAGCTAAGGAGGCAGCAAGGGATGCAAGTGCATCTGCATGCGCATTTTGCTTGCGCGGTACATGGTCGATGTAGAAGTTTGAAAACCTCTCGGCCATGTGGATTGTCGCGTTGTAGTAGGGTACTAGATCTTCATGCCTGACCTCATACTCTCCGCGAACTTGGCTGACGATGAGTTTAGAATCACCGTATGCCTCGAGATTTTTAACGCCAATCTCATCGGCGAATTGCATCCCAATCAAAAGAGCGTTGTATTCCGCCACATTGTTGGAACAGGGCTCGGTTAACGAGATAGCTCGGGGAATCACGTAATTTTGTGGGGAGACGAGTACCACTCCTACCCCCGCTACTGTGTGTCCCTCCGAGCTTGCCCTTGATGCACCGTCGAAGAAAAGTTGCCATACTTGACTTTCGAACGACGTCTGAGCTAGGCAGACTTCGGCGACCTCATCTGGGAGATCCTCGTAGAGTTTGGCTGCCCTGGGATCTGGGTGTTCAGCTAGGAAGTCCGCCACCGCTTGTCCTTTAATGGCTTTTTGTGGCAGAAAATGCATCTCATATTGTAATAGCAATATGGCCCATTTTGCCAGCCGGCCATTTAGTGAAGAAGGCTTTGTCATGAGTAACCTCAGGGGGTTGACTTTGGATATGACATTCATGGTTTGGCCCACCAGATAGTGTCGCATTTTCTGAATGGCGAACACCAGTGCCAAACATTCCTTCTCGATCGGGTTGTACCGATGTTCGGCTCCGATCATCGTTCTACTTAGGTAGTAGATTGCTTGTTCTCGCCCCTGGTCATCATTCTGAGCTAGTAGAGCTCCCAAAGAATGATCCATTGATCGGACGTACACCAGGAAAGGCTTTCCGGATACCGGAGCTGCCAGGACTGGTGGTTGGGTGAGGTAGTGCTTGATCTCCTCAAATGCTTGCTGGCAAGCGTCGTCCCAAATGAACGAAACGCCCTTCTTCATCAGCTTAGCGAAGGGTTGGCATCTCCCGGAGAGATTTGAAATGAATCTGCGGATGTATGCCAATCGTCCTTGTAATCCTCTGAGCTCCTTGAGGCTTCTGGGGGGTTGCATCTCTTGGATAGCACGGACTTTCTCCGGATCCAAATGGATTCCTGTGGAAGTCACGACAAACCCTAGGAATTTGCCACTGGCTACCCCCAGGAAGGACTTGGTGGGGTTCATCTTCAATTGATGAGCCCGCATGATGTCGAAGACCACCCTCAGGTCTGCTATGTGATCACCTTTAGTGCGGCTTTTCACCGCAATGTCGTCGACATAACATTCCACCGTTTTGCGTATCTGCCGATGGAAAATGGCATTCATGGCCCTTTGGTAGGTTGCCCCCGCATTTTTCAGACCGAAGGGCATGACGGTGTAGCAATATACCCCTAGAGGTGTCCTGAAGGAGGTGTGCTTTTCGTCATCGGGATACATCTTGATTTGATTATATCCTGAGAACCCGTCCATAAAGGACATTCGCTCGAATCCACAAGTATTGTCAATCATGACATCTGTGATTGGCAATGGGAATTCGTCTTTGGGGCAGGCCTCGTTTAGATCACGGAAGTCGATGCAGATCCGGATCTTCCCGTTCTTCTTGGCGACGGGGACGATGTTGGCTACCCAGTCGGGATGCTGTTCCTCCCTGATAAAGCCGGAGTCAATAAGCTTCCTGACTTCTGATTGGATTGCCTCCATTATCTCTGGACGGAACCGTCGCTGCTGTTGTTTAACGGGCTTCATGTCCGGATTGATGTTGAGGCGATGCATAGCCACTTGAGGATCAAGTCCAGGCATGTCCTCATAATTCCAGGCGAAGACATCTATATACTCTTGTACAAGAGATATTAAATCCTTCTTCTCTGGAGGCGACAGGCCGTCACTTATGAAGATGGGTTTAGGATTGTCTTCATCTCCTAGGTTGACTTGAACAACCTTGTCTTCTGTGGGTGGCTCACGCTGTTCAAAGCGGGTGTCCCAAAGAGCATTCAAATGTTTGATCCAAGGATCTGTATCGGATTGGATCATTTCTTCATCTTCATCCTCCAGATGGCTTGTCGAAACCATGTTTACTGAAAGCCCTTTGAAGATGTTGCCGACACTGACATCTGATTCCCATGACGACGTGTCTGATGAGCAGTCATGACTTGACAGTCTCTCCGAATCAGAGGCTGATGGCACTGGAGTTGATATATAGCCCAACCCCCGGCGCGTCCGATGATAGTAATCAGGGGTTTTCCCTTTCGGTACAAAGGATCGAAGCAGTGTTCTTCTTCCTTTTCCGAAGTTCAACCCAGGCCTGTTGGTTAGATCATACCCCATGCGCTTCATCATCTTGAGCGTTCTTGGTTCATAATGATCGAACTGAGGGGATTCATCCTCACCTTCCGATTCTTCGTGGGGCATTGGTTCAGATGCGATTCGCCCAAAAAGTATTGGTCTTTGGCCTTTTCATCCGGCTGGAACCATGAATACAGACTCTTGCGCGTCACCATTATCTTGGTATGTCCCGAAGGATGATTTCACCGGTACATGCAAAGATGTCAAGGCATCTATTGCCGACCAGAGGTCATCGTCCACGTCGGTAGTGGTATCCGACGGTATTGAATCGGAAACATACACAGGGAAATACGCAAAGTCTAAATCTTCATTAATGTACCAACCACCCGCATCGTCGGTGGTATCAACATCGAGCTTATTAGTGCTCTTTACAATGGGCTCCAACTCCCACAGGCACTCTTCTTTCTCAGGCTCAACGTCAGCTTCATTACCAGAGTCTGGCTCCTCTGGTTGTGGGGTTTCATTAGTCTCCTCCGGATCCTGATATAAGAGGGAGTCCGTGAAATAATTTTCAACCCCTTTAAACGGATGCCTTTCGGCAATCAACGTTCGGACCTGTCCACTCTCGTCAATGTATTTCATGACTTGGTGGAGAGTAGAGGGAACGATGGAATTGCGGTGAATCCATGGTCGTCCCAGCAACAGGTTGTAGGAAGTGTCCGCGTCAATGACGTAACACGTCACTTCTGACTTGAGGCTCCCGATCTGGCATTTGAGCTTGATCTTCCCCATTGGGCGGGAGCTGTTGGCATTGAACCCGTAAATAGTCGTCTGGGTAGGGCTCAGACGATGGGTAGGAATGCCTAGAAACTGCATAACCCGGCGAGGTATGATGCTCAGCGCGGACCCTGGGTCTACCTGGATGCGGTTCACCTCGGATGACCCAATATACCCTGTGAAGTATAGGGGTCGGTCATGCTTCCCTTTAACCTGCATGTCATCTGTTGTGAAGGTGATGCAGGGAGCATTTGGGGAGGTGTGGAGGCAATCCTCTTCATCTTCCTCCCTTGGCACGCGGGTCATAAAGACCTCAGCATTTGCCAGAGCTTCTTGTAGAGCCTCTCTGGTTGACTTTGATAGCCTCAGGAGCTCATACAAGGTAATGCGTGCCGGGATGTTGGCTAGTTGAGCCAAGACGTCGAAGCGGTAAGGTGTCGAGGATCCTTCCGTTACACCTTTCGCAAGAACTCGAGAAAACCGAGTTTCTTTCTGCTTCTCCCCAGGCTGTTTAGAGGAGGGCTTGGCTGGTTCCACGGCTGGTTGCGGAGAAGCCGCTGCTGTCTCGCCGTACTGCTTCAAGTATGCCTGTCCTGAACGGGTCCCCGCCGTAGGTTGGCTGGGCTCTGCGGCCAGGACTATTGTTTCCTCTTCTGAGTCAGTCAGCGAGGGAACATCAGTGTCCGCTTCTCGAGAAGAGGCGCATATCACATGGCAAGATGAAGCCTTCCCTTTGCCTTTGGACTTCCTGTTGGTCACAGTCGTCCATTGTTGCTCGTCGACGAGGTCAGGGTGGACCCACATGATTTCCCCTCGAGGTGTAGGGACGGGTACCAAGCCTTTCTCCTGCTGCTGATGAGGGTCTGTGTTGACCACCCTCAGTTCTCCTTTCGGGACAGAGATCACCCCCACGGGTGTCGGGGGTCGTGTCCCAAACTGGAGAATCGACGTCATGTTGGCCGTCATCTTCTTCTGCTCCGGTCGGAGTTTTAATACCTCCGCGTCAATCAGAGCTTGAAGGATGTCCTTAAAGACATAGCAGCTTTTGGTAGGATGTCCGAGCATCCTGTGGTATAAGCAGTAGGTGGGATTGTCGGTCTTGCCGACCTCCTCCGGGCGCCTAATTTCAGGGAGCTTCAGTCGATTGCTCTTGTTGAGTAGCTTGAAGAGCGAATCGACGTGTTCCTCCTTGAAGGAATACTGCTTGTTGGGGCGTGGCTGGCTTGAAGAGCCACTTGCCCTGCCTGTTTGAGGTTTGGTGGGAGATTTGGTCTCCGTCGCCAAATTATCCTTCCGCTTGGTTTGGAGGGATGTGTCTGGTGCACGCCTTGTCGACCTCTCTGGCCTGGGCTTGCCTTCTTCCGCTCTGACGCGGGCGACAATCTCCTCAGCCTGTTCACCTTGCTGGACTAATTGTTTCCAGGTGCGGCTTTCAGCAACTCCTATTTGAGCAAGGAGTGAGGTTTGGAGATTATGGCGACATGTTTCCACCAGGGTGGCCTGGGTCATGCCGCTTGGACATCGGAGTGCCATGTTCCGAAATCTTTCTACGAAAGACTTGACGGACTCTCCCTTTCGCTGTTTTGTAGCTAAAAGGGTAGGCATTGTGACCTCCGAATCATCTTCGAAGAAGCGTGTTAGAAACAGCTTCTCCAAGTCGCCCCAGTTCTTGATGGAACCTTCGGGGAGCTTCATGAACCATTCAAAGGCCAACCCTTTCAGGGTGCCGATGAACAGTCGCGCCAGGATGGCATCGTTATCTACCACATTCCCGGTCTGGGATTTGAAGTAGTAGATGTGCTGGTTGGGTGACCCCTTCCCGTCGAATGCTTGGAGAGTTGGAGCCTTGAACTTAGGAGGGTACGGGACTAAGTCCCACTCGGCCGGATAGGGCCGGACTACCCCAGCTTCTTGGAGGCCTTTACGGTTGGTAAGGGCCTCGAGGCGCTGCTCCAGTTGACTCATTCTTTTAGCATGAGCCTTTCCCGGGGTCTGGTCGCTTCTTGCCTGCGACGAGGGCTTGGACACATCCGAGGTAGATCGTCGTGTCTCGTCAGAAGATTCGGAGGGTGGGCTTCCTCCCTTTCTCCCTTTCCCCTTCGGTCGTCTAGGAGGAGATCTCGCTCTTTCTTCAAGCAATTTCTCAAGCATATGCTTGAGGGAGTCAATGGATCTCTGTTGAGAGGCGATTATATCCATCTGGTGCTTCTGCGTCTGTTCTAAACGCCTGGTCGTCTCCTCAGGAGTGTCGGCCATGTAGGCGGAAGCCTCCTTCTCGACGGAAGAGTTTGAAGCCTGCGACTCCACTATAGCGGAGTGAGAACCACCCATTCTAATGCCGCGGGCTAAGGCATTATAGTCAATTGGGGGAATGGCCCCTGTCCGGGTGCGAGTGTGTTGATACACCCCCTCCGGTTCAGAGTCAGATTCCTCTGAGTTGACCATTAGTTGTTTTCCCTTGCTTCTGCTAGTCATGTTTGCAGTAAGCTCCGGGTATTCAACATCTGAGAAGGTTCTCCTCCTGTGGGAGCGTCTTCTCTTGGCTGATGGGGGAATCAGGGTCAGCTGTCTAATTAAAGACGGCTGGTGCACGCCTGACTCGCAATGGCATCCAGAGAGCATCTGGATGAGCTGTTGACAGCAGCATGGAGAAGTGGTCTGATTGGCACTCCTCTTCCTTGTCAAATAATCCCTCAAATCTGTAGGAGGGGGATTAAAGAGACTGGTCTCGCAACGTCGACGACGGGAGACAGTCATGTGCTGTTCAGCTTGGACACAGGTTTCAGAAACGCGGCTGTTGCGTCGCGGCTGCGTCACGCGCGTCTGGCGTCTCTGTTGATATGAGACGCGACTTTCGCGTTGCTGTCTGCTGCGTTGGAGCAGAGAGACTTGGGAGAGAGTGGGCTGCTGGGCCCCACGCCTATGGGCGCGTGCTTCCTGCGTTTGACAAGACGCAGAAGCTTCGCTTCGGCGTTTGGCAAGTTGGTCTTCAGAGGGCTCAACTTGGGGAGTCTCGCGTTTGGGTCGCCAAACACGGACCTCTCGCACTGGACGAGGTGCGGGCAAGGCATCGGATCGTACGCTGCGTTCAACCCCAGTCAGAAAACCAACGGTTCCGACCGAGTGAAGACGCGCGCGTCTTCTCTGTCGACGCTCGGCATTCCGATTGCGCCGTGGAGGAAGAGAGAAGCCAACAACTTCCTGGTTTGTAGAACCAGGGGTGTTTGCCACGCGGGTCTCCTGAGAGACGCTGACGCGGGCGTTCTGTGCGACACGGTCGATCGCACCAGTAGATGTGCCGGGGACCACGCGGGCCTTCAGAGAGGCGTTGGCGCGTGTGTTCTGCGCGACGCGGTTGATCGCAGCAGAGGAGTCTGAGGTTACGCGGGCCTTCTAGGAGGCGTCGGCGCGTGAACCAAACTTGGCACAGTGGGCAGCAGGAGCACCCGACAGAGCCTCAGATTGGGCTTCAGGGGGCTGTCCACTTGAGACCCTGCGGCAGACGCGGGTCTTTGGGCTCTTGGAGCCAGAAGAGAGGAACTCTTCATACTTCGCCTGGTCGAACTCGACGACGAGGGATTCGACCATTTTCCCCTTACGGAGAACGTCATCTTGCACCACGGTGCGCTCGTCAGTAACGAAGGTAGTCCCCAGCGGAGTCGCCATCTCTTGTAGGGGGCCGGAAAGTTTGGTGGTCGGAGAAAGTGGTTTTAGCTGTAAAAGATTTCCTTGATTCAAGCGAAACGATTACAACCAAAAGAACTACTCTTCCCTCTTTTCCAGTTACAAGGGAGGGAGGATGTCTGAATCTTCCCTTTGTTTAAAGCTGGGTTCTTCGTGTGGCGATGGAGAGTGAATCTTGTTCTCCGTTGACCAGATGACCGTCCTAGACCGTCGGGGGTCTTCTCTTCGGTCGGTAGAAAGAGTAACTCAGCTCCGTCTACCAAAACTCTCAAAGAGGAGGTAGGCGAAGAGCGGCTAGTACTCAGTAAGCTCGCTGAAGAGTCGTGCTTCTCTCTTGATGATCCTCCTGCCTGGATTCGATCGATTTTGATGATGCCCTATCTCAAAGCTCTCTCTCTTCAAAACTCCGATCTTCTGCCAAGCTTCGATCCTCTCAAGCTTCTCTCCCCTCTTCATAGCAAACAAGGCTCTATTTATAGGGGTCTCAGGGGGTGAAGGTGCCTCCTGAAAACGCTCCCGAATGAGGGGCCACTACCCGCTACATGCGCGGTGACTGGCCCCGCAATCAGGGCAGTTGCAACTGAGACGCGGGCGTTGGGCCAAACGCGCCTTGAAGTTTGAGACGCGGGCGTCGAGCCAAACGCGCCTTGAGATGCGGGTTTCGGGCCTTCACGTCTGGATGCTGAGGCGAGGGCGTCGGGCCGATGCGCCTGGATGCTGAGGCGCGGGCGTCGGGCCGATGCGCCTTGATGCTGAGACGCGGGCTTCGGGCCGACGCGTCTTGATGCTGAGACGCGGGCTTCGGGCCGACGCGTCTGAACGTTGTGACGCGGGTGTAGAGCCAACGCGTCTTAATGCTGAGACGCGAGCATCGATTTCTCGCGTCTAGAGCTTGAGACTCTGCTTCGTTAATGGCTGGTCTGTTAGTCATTTTTAGACAGCCTACAGGGACCTCATGTAATAACGGTGTCTAATGCATCCCATGCATTAGCATGTCTGTGGCACGGTGATACTAACACCTGACATATCAGTGTCGCGTATCCATGGAACAGTGGTCATGAACATGAACGGATAGTGTCCTGTGTCGTGTCCCAGAGGTTGACATGCAATCACTGGTCGAGTGTAGTGGTGGGTCTGTAACGGTGACTGTGTCATAGTGACAGGATACACGTAGCAGTAATGAAGTGACAATGGCAAGTGATGTGAGACAGGTAACTAAATCACGTGCAATAGATATACTCATCTCTTACATATATGTTATCGACGTCTCTATCACGAAGTATCGATTAAGTACCATATATCGTGATTTATCCATATTTACGATTTATGAGCTAGAGCAATCACTCAATCTAACATGAATAAATATAATTTATAAAATGAAAACACTCACAAACTAGCCATGGGAAGGTAGCTCTCTTTCCCACGATCGCAACGGATCCAGAATCGTCCAAATCGGAGTCTGGATGCTCCCGATATCGCCCGAACGCTAAAAGTATAGAAAAGGGTTAAATATGCAAATCAATATAATTCAAATGCAATTACTAAAATGACTCAGGTGGTTTTCTGTAAATATACCTTTAACGGGTTTCGGATGCGGGTTTGGCTCTTAACGGGTCGGGTCCAGATCCACAACCCAAACCCATTACTTAAAGGAATGGGTATTGGGTTAAGCCCAATAAGGGTTAATGGGTTCGGGTTTACACCCGAACCCAACTCACCCAAAGGAGGAAGAAGAAGCAGCAGCAGCTACTGCTGCTGCTGCTGCTGCGCGCGCAAGCCGGCCAGCAGGGCTGGCCGGCGGCAAGGGGAGGCCCCGCCGGCGGCGGTCCCAGCCGCCGGCTTCGCGCCGGGCGCGGCCTGGGCTGCCGGGCGCGGCCTGGGCCGGGGCTTGGGTGCGGCGGCGGCGGCCCCCGGCCGGGGGCGCGGCCTGAGGAGGCGCGGTGGCGCGCCGGCCACCGGCCTGCCAGCGGTGACCAGGGCCGCCGGCGGCGGTCTGGCCTCTCTGGTGGCCAACAGAGAGAGAGAGGGAGAGGGGAGAGAGAGGAGAAAGAGAGGAGAGAGAGTGAGAGATTTAGAGAGGGGAGGAGAAAATGGAGAGAGAGACTGAGAAGGAGAGTTTAATAGGGGGAAAAAAGGCGGTGGGTTTGATTAAAAGAGGCGGTGGAAGAGGAAGATTGGAGAAGAAGGAAGAAAGAAAAAAAGAAAGAAAAGGATTTTTATTAAAATAATATATTTAATTCGGCCCAAAAGTCAACTAGCTCTAAACGGTGCCCAAAAATTACAAAAAATAGAGAATATTATCCTGAGACGTAATGTGAAAATGTTTTTCAAAAATTCTATCCGGTTTGCAAATTAAAAATCCTGGAAGCTGTCGCCGGTACCGGGCGACACCGGTTTGACCGGATGTTCGATAAATTCGGAAAAATCCCCAAAAATACCCAAACGTAGCTCATGTGATTCTAAGATATACGGTGAAAGCCGATTCTCAAAATATAACTCCATTTGTGAATAAAAATCGGAAAGCAGATTATCGGTATCGGTCGACACCGACAACGGAGATTTTCCAAAATAATCCAGAAAAATTCCAGAAAATCCTGAAAAATCTAAAATATTAGAAAATAATTTTTGAAACTGAATTCAGCTCAATCGGACTACCACGGAGGTCAAATCAATTTTATACGTCGTATCGCGTACCGATACGGTGATACGTACACCGGGGATCAGGGGGTTACAGCTTCCTACACCTATTTCTGAATTCCTAGTGGCTAAACTCTACCCTAATGACCTAGTATTCATTATGGATGATATGAATTCACTCCCTATAAATAGAAGTCATTGGTTATGTGTTTGACACAAGAAAAATTCCTATTGTTTCAAGTTTTTCAAAAGAGAAGAAAGTTACTTGCATTGTTTTTCAAAATTCTTTCATTTGCTAAAGTTTTCAGTTGGTTTACAAGCTATTTTTACTTCTTTACAACTGAAAATTTTTCTCACTTCACTTCTTGAGCCAAAAATCATCTTCACTCTATAAGAAGTTGTAAGAGAGAGTTTGTGGTCTTTTGATCACCAAGTGACTTGTATTTCCTTGTGTTGAGATCCCTCTTGTGTAGAGGTTGGATTAGTTGGAGTTGGGTACTCCGGTCTTGTGTAGACCAATTGTAATCCCTTGGGTGTAAAGGTTCCGGAGTGAAAATTTCCTTATAGATTTAGTGAAAATCCTTCATAGTGGTATAGGCGGGGACGTAGAGCAGTGGCTCGAACCTCAAAACAAATTATTTGTGTTTGCGATTGGTTTTCTTATTGCTTTTCATTGCTTTACATTCCTAACTTGTGATATTGTTTGTTTGCTCTTCACCATTTCAATCATTTCATTGACTTGCATTTTTCGGTCTTTACTCATCTCAACAAGAAAGCAATTACGCGCCTCAACTCATAATCTAGAGGAATCAAAGAAGAGAAGTTCTAGAGCCCTTCACGGGGAAATCGGCTTTAATTTCTTGTTTTGAGTGACCGCTTACATCATTTATACTTAGTTGTTTAAAAAGATCATTAGATTAGCATTACCACCTAATCACCCCCCCTCTAGGTGTTTTTTAAAGTGTACAAAGAAGTATATGAAAAGTTAGACATCAAAGAGGTTGAAAAGGATATATATAGAATTTCTCGAATGAGGGAGAGAAAGACTAGAGATTTATGTACTGTGAGGTGTGTCAAAGATGAGAATAAGAAGGTTTTAGTTCGAGATGAAAAAATTAAAGAAAAATGGAGAGAGTATTTTGATAAATTGTTTAATGGTAGTTCTACTCAAGATTTAGATGACCTTACCATTCAATGCAAAGATATGAACCGTAAATTATATGCGTAGAATTAGCAAATTTGAAGTTAAAGAGGCCTTGAAGAGAATGAAGTCAAGGAAAGTTGTTGTCCTGGATAGAATTCCTATTGAGATATGGAGATGCTTAAGAGAAGTAGGCGTGAGATGGCTGACAAACCTCTTTAACAAGATCTGACTAACTAAAAAGATGCCAAATGAGTAAAAGAAGAGTACCCTAGTGCCTCTCTATAAGAACAAGGGTGATATCCAGAGTTGTTCAAACTATCGTGGAATAAAATTTATATGTTACACCATGAAGATTTGAGAAAGGGTAATTGAATACAGGTTAAGGCGAAATGTTAAAATATCAGAAAACCAGTTTGGTTTCATGCCGGGGCGATCGACGACAAAGGCTATATTCATTTGCTTCGTCAACTTATAGAGCGATTTCGAGAGAACATAAATTTACATGTGGTCTTTATTGATTTAGAAAAAATTATGATAAGATGCCAAGAGAGGTTTTATGATGGACATTGATGAAAAGAGAGTCCTCATCAAATATATTGACATAATCAGGGACATGTACAATGGAGTAGTTGCAAATGTCAGAACTTGTGGAGGCATAACAAGTGATTTCTCTATCACAATTGGATTGCATCAAGGATCTGCATTAAGTCTATTTTTATTTGTCATAGTGATGGATGAGCTTACTAGAGCTATTCAGGGTGAGATACCGTGGTGTATACTATTTGTTGATGATATTATCCTAGTCGATGAAAGGAGAGGTGAGGTAAATGCAAAATTAGAGTTATGGAGGTAAACTCTAGAATCTCAAGGTTTTATATTAAGTAGGACCAAAACAGAGTATATAGAGTGTAAATTCAGTAAACAGAGAATCCGAAATTATAGTATTGTGACACTAGATGATCAAGAAACACCGATGAGCAATCATTTTAAGTGTTTGGGATCTATTATCCAAAAAGATGAGGAGATCAATAGTGATGTCTACCATAAGATTCAAGCCAGCTGGTTGAAATGGAGGATCGCAACAAGAATTTTATATGATTGTAATATTCCGTTATGACTGAAGGAAAAGTTCTATCGGACTGCTATTAGGCCAGCTTTATTATATGACACAGAATATTAGGTTATAAAGAGATATCATGCCCAGAAGATAAGTGTAGCAAAGATGTGTATGCTTCATTGGATGTGTGACAACACAAAGAGAGAAAAAGTGAGAAATGAGGATATTTGTACTAAGATAGGCGTAGCCTCTATAGAAGAGGATATGAGAGATAAACGCTTACGATGGTTTGGTCATGTGCGACGAAAACCTACAGATGCGCCAGTCTGACGAGTAGAGCGTATCAAATTAGGACAAGTTAAAAGAGCGCAAGGAAGACCAAAGAAAACATGGATGGAGGTAATACGACAAGATATAGAGGCTAAAAGTCTTAGTGAAGTCATATTGCTCGATAGGAATGAGTGGAGAAAGTTGATCCATGTACCCGATCCGGCGTAATTCTCTTTTGGTTCATGTAGCCTACCTCCAATACTTGAGACAAATGGCTTAGTTGTTGTTGTTGTAATAGCTATTGACATTGTCAGGAACATGATTGTTCCTTAAGTTACATTGCAGCAACGATAACAATGACAGGATGGAGGCAAGGCCTAGGCGAACAGCATGAACAGGAGGACCCTCTACTGGATCGGAGCAAAGGCCAGCTTCTCGAGAAGTCTGCTATCTGCTGTCACAACTGTGCGCGGGTATGTGTATCAGCCCACAAATGCTATGCTGTTGAAGCAATTTTTCGCCCTTGGCAAACTGTCAGTTGCCCAAATTAGAACCCAAGCAAGAGGGCCTAAACACATAGAAAAGTTATCAGCTGGATGAAGGAGAGATGAGACATTTTTTACTCTTCAATCTTCAAATATGGAATAGATATAAGACATTTTTGACTCTTAGTCATCAAATTAGATAGTAACGCATGCAAATTAACATATACATAAAAATGGTGTTTCTGTGTCTGTATGTGCACATGCGTCGTGTGGTTTTTGTGTGTGACGTGCGCGCGCGCCCGCGCGCATATCTACATTTGGATGCAATTACCTTGTCACCAAGAGGCCATAATTGATCAATGTTGATACTATCTATCCAGTTCGAAGAGAGGTTGGAGGGAAGTTCTCATGTCGCTCCCCAATTCCAAACTCTCCCACCATTTTGGCTCACCCTTTATCTTCCTTAGATTGTCACAGGAGTTGGGTGAGTGGAAAGGGAGCTTCTTCAGCTTTGGACATTCAAATTCATCTATGAATTCCAAAGAGGGAAAGGTTCGACGCACGATCACAGATGCTGCTTGACTTCACAAGATAAGTTAGGCGAAGAATCCTGAGCCTCGGAAGGCAAATCTACCATTTCCTTCCGTCTCTGCTGCTTCTTCACAAACCACTTGCTCCATGTTATGACAAGAATGCAAATGCAGACGCTCAAGACATAGCAAATTCGCAACCCAGGTGACATGCTTCAATTCATGACAATCAGAAACATCAACAGCACGAAGTTTTAAAAACACGTCACTAGGTTTCACTCCCTTCCAGGCAATTTCCTTCAAACCGGAGTTTGTAGTGAGCGTTAGATGCTGAAGGTTGATCAAACAATTGTGTCCTTCAATCAACACCTCCTCAAGGCTACAATGACAGTATGAAATGCTCAATGCATTGAGGTTCGATCTCATGTGTTTGCTCCCCAGAACGTCGGGTGACAGTAGCCGAAGGGACCTCAAACCCTCCATCTCCTGTATACAAAGATTTCTAAGGGGGAAACGAGACAAGTGAATAAGCTTTTGGAGATCTGAGGGTGTAGACATGTTAATGCCAAGAGCTTTCAAGGGTCTCTCTAACCAAACCAAATGATCAATAATGATTGAACTGTGCAAAATAATGTTGATGTACTTTTCATTGGAGTATAAATCTAGCACCAACAAACTGATCAGATTTGACAGCAAATCCCTAGGTACTTCAGAGATAGCAGTAAGTTGTGCAATCAAATACTTCAAATTTAAAAGATCTTTAGCGCCACAGGAAGTGAGTTGATGTGTGTATCTGATAAGTTGAGATACTCCAACATATGCAGACTACAAATCTCAATCAGAAATGAATTTCCTAGGAACTTGCGTTGGTTAGATCCAAGGACGTAAGTGCATGAAAATTTTTCATGGACAATCCTTATGTCACTACCAGTAAGAGAATAGGCAGTGTGGATAATTGAGGTGACAAGGTTGGGATTTCTCTGAATATTTGCTGGCACTGTGATAATTTCGTTAAACATGAGCGACATCTTGTGCACCTTACTCCATGATTTTTCATCTGTTAGCATCTCCCCATCCTCTCCTACAAGTACTACCCATTTCTTTTCATCAGCACCACAATCGTGTGCAATCCACAATGCCATGTCTCTAATAACATCATGAAGCTTCACATGAATGTTACTCAACTCATTGTAGTCAGCATTGACATGTTCTAATAAGCATGCTTTCTGAAGGCTATCAACTATAGCATGCCCTTGGTTATAAGCCTCTTGTATATCATCAAACTTCTCTAACAAACCATGCCCCATCCAGCATTGTATGAGTTCATCTTTCGTAATCTTGCAATCTTCTGGCCATAAGGCACAATGCAAAAAACACTCTTTCTCCCTAGGGTTCTTCAAATAATCATAGCTAACTTTTAGAAGTGGGAGAGGATCATCCATACCTGGGACTTTTGAGAGTTTTGATGTGCAAATCAACCTATGGGTATTTTCCCGCACCTCGACAGCCTGATTACCAGCCATGGCTCGAGCAATGGTGATAAGAGCCAATGGGAGGCCATACACTCATCAGCAACTTTATTTGCATGTTTTGGGATCAGAGGATGAGAGGTGATGGCATCTTCACCGACTTTCTCCAGAAACAAAAGCCGAGCAGCCTCGGGTCTCAAGCACTCTACTCGAATGCTTTGGTGAACATCCATGCTATGACAAACCTGCAGGAACCGTGTTGTCATGATCAGCTTTCGCTTTTCTTTTGTGATCACTGCACCAAGAGGAAGAGGAATGCCAGTTTGTCTAAGATCCAAAGGCTCCCATACATCATCTAACAATAACACGAAGCACTTTTTGCTCAAATAGTTGAATATTTGAGTGAAGTAATCTCCTCCATATAGCCCGAGCTTCTCCCCCAAGAGCCCCTGAATCTTTTCAACTGTGCATCCTTTGGAAGCCAGGATATAAATCACATGGTGAAACCCAAACGATGAGTCTTTAGCTAATGAGTTGTTGATGTGTTGAAGAATGGTGGTCTTCCCAACACCGCCCCTACCCCACAGGCTGAGTGCACCCTCTTCATCATCTCTCAGAAAATCGAGTGCCTTCTTTAGCTTCAATTGAATTTCTAATCCACTTTCTTGGGTGGCGGGAGTGGTGGACATCTCTTGTGCTGGAGGTGGAAGTACCTCTGTCGTGAATTCTTTGACATCCACTATATATCTTAGCTCTGCCTCCATGTTCCGGTTCTCCTCAACGGCTCTCCTACCAAGACGGTAGTTGGAGAAACAATTGAAGGACCAAGAAGTGTCAAGAAACATGCAATCTCTGTTGTAATAATCTTCTCTTATTAATTGCACTTTGTGCTGAATAGCTTCTGCACGCCTCGACCCACCATCCACCTCATTTGTGGCCTTCCTTGCTGCCCTTTCATCCATGCAGATCTTCTCTTCAACATCCTTCTGCTTGTTCTCTGAAATTTGGGCCTTGTGACTTAGGGCATCCACGTTATCATCAATTTGTATGATAAAGCATACGTGGTTCAGCCAGTGGCGTAGCCAGGATTTCAAAGTTGGGGGCACAAAATAACATGCAATAATATCAAAATTGTAAGGACATTTACTACTAATTAATAATGATTTTCTTTCTAAAATACTAGGAGAAAGGGAGGGGTCTCAAACTTAAAATCTCTCAACCAATATTCTATTGCATAAAAGTGATTGTTACAGTATGAAACTACACATCTAACTCCAAAAGTATAACTTGCAAATCAAACTCCTTCATATTAAAGAAAATAAAATCCAATCACCTAAAAACAAAAGTGAAATAAAATAACGACAATACCTTACAGACTGCCTCGACGCTTTGACATATTTTGAAACCCTTTCATGATTATATCATTACTAATAGTATCAAATACATCAGATTCGATATATGTTATCAAACAGTCATTCATCCACTGATCTCCCATGCGGCACAGTTTAGATTTCACAATATTCATAGCAGAAAATACTCTCTCAATATTTGCAGTTGTCACAGGTAAAATCAATGCAAACTTCACAAGTTTATAGACAAAACGATATACCACATTTTTTTTCATCTCCATCATCTTCACTACAAGACCTGCAATCCCTTTTAGTTGCAAAAATTCATTTTTTGATCACACATCATGAATGAATGTATCAAGTTGATCATCAAGAGCCATGACCTCAGTTGTTGAGAAATCATTAGGATAAAACTCAGCAAGACGAAGTAATTTCTCCTCATTAAATGCAGCAAAAGAATTACTAGGATTTAAGCATGCTACACAAAGAAGTAACTCAGTGTTCGCCTCAGTAAAGCGATTGTTTAGCTCTTGAACTTGCAAATCAATAACTGCATAAAATAAGTCACACCGATAATGATACAAGTTGGTAAAGATCTGAGCATTGCGGCGTGATCTCCCTGTGGGTATAAACATATCATCCATGTTAGGGACCTCGATATCATGCTTGACACAGGATGAAGAAACAAGCTCAAGGAAAGAATCACATCCATCATCTCTCATTTGTTGAAATCGTTGTTTGGCTATTTTAATAAGGTCTATGGCATTCACAATATCTTGATCTTTTCTTCGAAGCGCCAAAGACAACTCATTGGTGATCCCCAACACAATTTTCATCAAATGAATAGAAAATGCAAACTCAAAGGTTCGCATCATTTGTAGAATCAACACAGCTTCTCCTCTCTTTTCAGCACATGATGTTTTCTCTATACTCTCAAGAGCTACAATCACAGGAGTGTATAAAATAATTAAGTTTAGCATTGCATAATAATGAAAGCTCCAACGCGTATCACCAGCACGTTTAAGCCCCATTTCCTGGTTCAAACCTCCCAGTATTGAGTTCACCACTTTCAAGTCATTTCAGAATCTCATTAGCTTGTGCTTCCCGGAGAATGTCACGACGTTTGACAGAAACCTCAACAATATTGCAAAGATTTGCAACAACTGTGAACACCACATCCATCTTAGAATTATTTTTAGCAACAGCTACTAGTGCCAATTGAAGCTGGTGTGCAAAACATTGAACATAAAAGGCAGATTTGTTTTCATTCAAGATAAGAACTCTAAGTCCATTGAATTGACCCCTCATGTTACTTGCCCCATCATAGTCTCATCCTCACAATTTTGAGATGCTTAATCCATATGTAGCAAACATAGCATCAATTGCTTGCTTCAAGGTCGTGGCACTAGTGTCATAAACATGTAAGATTTCCAGAAAGCGCTCAATCACATGGCCTTTTTTATCCACAACGCAATACAACTGCCATCTGCTCCTCGGGATTCATCGACCAAAATGGCAAAATATTCATTCTCTATGTCATTTACAATAACATTTTTGGTCTCTGTTGTAGCTGCACACACAATATCCTTCTGAATATTAGGAGATGTCATCTTCTGATTCTCTAGAGCATTTTGCAAAACAACTTTTTATATCTCCTCACAGTTCTTTGCAAGAACTTGCAAAAGTTCTAAAAAGTTACCTCGATTTCTAGAATTGTAAGATTCATCATGTCCACGAAAAGCTAATCCTTGCCGCAAAAGATACCGAATAGAATCGATCGAGGCATTCAACCGAGTCCGATTTTGAACTCGAGCAAGTTGTGAAGTCTTTAAGATTACACTATCAATGTGTTGGTCTTGTCGTAGCAAGTTCACACTTCTCCACTGCTAAATTGTGAGAACTGTTAGGGCCTCCAACATGAGCTTTCAATTTCGCTGTTGCATGAGCCCAGTTTCTGAATCCTTCAACAATAAATGCATCTCCACTATATTGCTCATGTTGACCTTTGAAAAGATAGCAACATAAACAAAATGTTGCATCTTTTTCGACACTATACTCCAACCAATTCGGATTGAATCGATGACATTTATTGTTAAATAAAGTTTGAGGGTAGTCATCTTTACCTATACGAGGCTGACAAGGATCTTTTTGTAAATATGCTCTTCTTTTTCGATCTTGCTCTTCAGGAGAAGTGCCTTTATCACATATTACTTTTCTTAATCCAGGATCTACTGAAAGTTCTTCTAAATTAGTCTCAATACATCTCTGTTTTAACAAGGTTCAGATTCTTTGTCAATTGTAGAAGTGTTTGGGCATTTGGGCGCAAGTTAATTAACACTTTCTCCGTACTTGAACTTTCATTTGATTTTGATTTTCTTATAAGAAATTTGTCCATTCCTACAAGCATATCATATGTGTTCTCAATTTCATGATTGTTATCTTGTAATCCAAACATAAGCATGTAATGTTATAATGAAAATATAAAATTTACTATAGATAATCAATCCAACAACTTCAAGCAATAAAAAAAAAACACTTCAAGTAGAAGCATGGTATTTACTTTAAACTGTGTCTATGAATTGTAGACTCTTCTCCTCCTCCTAAAAGCATATCCCTCTGCAAATAAAGTATGCAATGCAACATTAGTTTTCAAATTGTGCACACACTTATGACTTATCTAATCGTCATATCAAATTGCGTAGATAAATTTTCAATCAAATAAATTCACAAACGCACGAATTCCAAATTCAACAGCACAAGCACATGAATTCCCAATTCCAATATCCCAATTGTAGCATGAATCCCCAATTGTCAATACAAGTATACAATAATTATACTCAAGCATCCTAAGTATTAAAGCTTCATCCTAGAAATAAAAAAAGAAGGAAAATACTTGAGATTTGGTGTTGATTGAGAAAGGCATTTGATATTTGGGATGAAACTGGAAGCAAAATTGTTGTTGTTGCTTGCGGTCTTGACTCTTGCGGACACAATTTGAAATTGAAATCAACTCATTAAGGTTGATGACTTTCATGGCTGTTTGTTAGTGGTTATAATTTTTTATTGGTGTAATTAAATGACATCTACTGATCTAAAAGTTGAAGTTGATGAAGCATCTGAAAGAGGTGATTGCGTTGCCGGCGTTGAGAGCGAGAGCGGTGACAGTGAGAGTAGGCGAGCCGAGGGCGGTGATTGGAATGTTTTTTTTTTACTTGATTGAAAATTTGGAAGTGTTTTGAGAAGTCTAGAAGTCCAAAGATCTGAAAAAAGTATCTCCCCAAATTACCCTGATAATCAAGAATCAGACTCAGCCTTCTATTAGCATAAAAGAACAAACTGAGAGAATGAAAATATTTACCTTAATTGGAGATTTGGGGGAAGAACTTCGAGTCTTCGACCAGTGGACAAGCCGCGAATGAGATCGGAAACCTTAGCCTGGGGCCTGGAATTCAAGCGAAAATGAAAGCAAAAAAAAAAAAAGGAGAAGTTGTTAGGCTTTAACCCTCTCAGCCTTTTCTAGGTTATTTATAGGCTGGGTTAGTAATAGGAGGGTTTTTTTTTTGTGGGCCGGGGGGGGGCACGTGCCACCCCTTGCTCGGCCACTGAGTTCAGCATATGATTCCTCAAGATATCTAAGGAATTACTGATGAAGGAGGAAAAGAAACTCGCCATGGCTAGCTTAGCTATCCAAGGCAAAATTAGTGATGCACTCACAGGTTAAAATGGGGTGTGTGTGTGTGTGGTGAGAGAGAGAGAGAGAGAGAGAGAGAGAGAACCCAAGGATAGAGAAAGAAATAGAAAGCACATAGTGCTTGTGTGCTTTCCTCACTTGACTACACCCACATATAATGAAGGATAAGTAGATCACCCAAGAGTCTCTTCTCCTTCTTGTTCACTTGTTCTAATTGAAGAAAATTTAAAACAACATGAGCCAAACTGTCCAGCATTAAGATCCTTAAATTATGAAATATCTCTCTTCTTTAAACGCTAGTTTTTCTACATGTTGCGTTATTTCGTACAAGGTGAAGAATTCAACACTTTCATGAAGTGGCCCGTCACAATTCTGAATTTGATGTTCTTTTACAAAAAAGTGGACTAATATGACTACTGAGAAGCTGAAATGTGCTTTCCAAAAAAAAAACAAAGAAGCTGACATATGAGGTAAAGTTCCCTTAGTTGTTAGTCTCAGACCCTGAATAGTCGCATAGTCCAATATTTGTGGTGCAATTAGCTTTACTCTAGCAACATACTGTTTTAATCATGACCACATGCACATACCTATTCATACTGATAGCAAACTATTTAACTTGACAAAGGCTGGCAGCCATCGATGCCCTCCAAACAGGATCTGGTGGCGATTTAGCAAGTAAAAACGGGAAAACATGAAGAGTCTGGTACCGTATTTTCCTGCTATAGTGTGTCCAACATCAGGTGCTCTCCCAAAATAATGACATTGGAAGCTTCCTTTCATTGAAAAAAGCATTACAATGAACTGCTCTCACAAAATAATGATTGGAAGCTTCCTTTCATTGAAAAAAGCATTACAAAGAAGTTTAAAACAAGATAACAAAAGAGACTAGGAAAATTTGGCTGTGTTAAATTTGTCGTTCACATCATACTAAGCACTTTCCAGGCAGCATACTTTGTCAGGATATATTAAGGAGTCAATATGGAAGATGAGTCAATATCAAGGTGAGCGACTAAAATGTGAACATAGAACCAAGACCTATTGTAAGTCAAGTTTTGGGTCAATAGCAATCCCTGGTCCATCATTAAGGCTGCCAGGTAACTTCTTGCATGAAGGGCTGAACATTCAGTCAGTTCAGTTCGGTATTGTGGATTTCTGCAGAATTGAAACCGAACCAAATTTACTTGGAACCAAACCAGTTCGAAACCAAATTTGAACAGAGCTGATTTTCTAGTCCACTTTGGGCTTGACGCCCAGCATTAATTTTGGTGTGGGTCAGAACTAAAAAGAAAGTGATATGCTCCCTTCACAGTTTTGGACTAGAACAGAGAAAACTTGTTAGGCGAGCTAAAGAAAAATAAATGGCAAATCTAATCCTGAATGGGAAACCCAAATAGAAAAACAGTATTTCTTTCTTTCTTTGCCTCTCTTTCTTTCTTTTTCCTTTTTTTAGAAAGAAAAAAATTCTAGATGTGTGGAAATTTTTATCCTTACCCCAAATTTAATTCTTTAAGTGCATCATCTCTCTAACAGCTACAAATAGTAAATACACACAACACACACACACACACCACACACACACACACACATATCCTTACCGTAGTTACGATATAAGTACCTTATTTGTTTCACTCTTGTGAATTTGGCCCATTGATTTATTTGCTACTTATGAAGTCTAAACTATTGACTTAATTCCATAGAAAATTCACCTAGAAGTTGCCGCCAATATAGTTCCCAATCAAGAAAAAAAAATGTCTAGCATTTAAACTTCTTCTTTTTCTTTTCCTTTCTCCAGTTCTTTGCCATCCGAAATAAGGGTAGAATTGACTTGAATCAAAACAAATATTGTTGTATAGTCAAATTCAAATTCAAGTTAATTTACAATATTTGGGTTCATATTTGAATCCGATTTGAATATTAAATGGTGTTCGTATTCAATTTGATATATTCATTTCTATTAAAAATATTTGCAAATATTCAGTTAAAATCTTTGCAAACCTGGTATCCATGAATATTCATATTCGATTCCTTATTCCGATATCATGTTTGGGTTATCATATTCGATTTGCTTATCTGATATTCAATAAATCCTTGTGACAGACTCTACTCTCTCTTATTCTCTTTGTTATATCGTCCATTACTTCTCATATGCTTGATTAGACACCTAGTCATCTTAATTGTGTATCTATTATTTGATTATTTGTTTAGAGTTGTTTTTATTTGTCATTGCAATGGGACAAAATCATATTTACAACCCCACCCCCAACACACACACACACACACACACACACACACACCCCAACACCACACTCACACCCCGTGCACCCTTATGGTTAGGTAGCCTGCTTGTATCACCAGCACCTCAATGAACTAAAAGTCCTAAGGCCATGTATGGCAATGGGTTAAGACATCTGCTTAAGCTAGGTGAAGGAACAAGGGATTAAGAAAGGTTAATCTATGCAAGCAGATTAAGTAACTCAAGTGCACTTTTTATTGCCTGGATCGGCTTCAATCTGGCGGTTAAAAGATGTTTCGAGGGGGGGGCGGGTTAATGTCATTTAACCTGTGGGGCAGGGTAATCTTAATCCATGTTGTTTAAAACTGTTTGGCAACACAAACCGGGGTTAAACTCTCTTAGCCCCTACTTTTAACCATTTCCAAATGAGGTGCAAAAGATGTCTTTCTTTGGCTGATAGTTCTGTGTGTTATGTTATTTTACGAGGCCAGAATAGGAGTTTATCACTGTTACTGAAGTTCTGTAGTTAATTCTGCATTGCAGCATCTTGTCACAAAGTGTGTCTAAACATGGCATCCTCCAGTATTGTACCTACTCAATATTGGGTCATTGATAAAATGTTAGGAGGAACAAATACCTACCACTCTTTAGTCAATAGGAGATTATCCTATAGACCAAGGTTGAAATATCACCCAATACTGATATTTGGCTCGATGCCAATACTGATAATATGACCAATATAACCAAAACGATAGTTGACATTGCCGACATGACGAGTTGAAATGGCTAATAAAGATACCAAAATCTTACACACGGTACACCGGTTGATATTTCAAACCATGCTATGCACCTTGGGTGGCAATCAGGAACTCAAAAAAGAATCCATTGGCCGCAGATATGATCACCAGAGCAAACCCCTGCTGCCCAAAATGTTTGTTCTTGTTGACGTGTGACACCAGATACTCTCTCAAAAGAATGGGCCATAGACTGGTGGAAGTTTTCTATGGTGAGGTCGTCATCACATTTTCGTAAACTAGTGCTTTTGACACTCTCACTCAATCCAGTTAGTCATAAGAAACTTCATCGATCCATCCTATTCAAAATCATGTTATAAGACCAAGCAATTCTTTGCAGTATTGTGACATTATGGCATGCACTAATACAGAAAGATAAATATGTCTCTTCATCAATATCAACCTCCTCGCAACCCACTCCAGAGTAAGAGTTTATTCAAAGTATTGGTGATAACAATTCTTGTATTGGTGATCAGTGTTATGCGTAACCTACCTGAAATGGGAATAAAGGTGGTGGCAAGGCTGCTCATATAAGTTTCTTGGAGTTGCATTCGCAGCAAATCTAACTTCCATTGCAACAGATCTTTTATACAACACCGTTTTAAAATTTAAAATAGGAAGGAAAAAAAAGAAAAAAATCAATTGTGCATACTGACTAAGTTGATCTATGGGTTAAAATGAAAGGGATAAATCATGCTAATCAAATATCGCATGACTCATGGTTGGTAAATTTCTCCATGGTACATTAAGATTTCACAGAATGGCAAATCTATATTCCAACTGGTTGAAATTACAAAGAAAATATGAAATAACTATACCAACTACCCCAAATACAGGTACATTAGTGTTTGCCCTTTCTTATGTGACCAACTCGCAAATGGAAAACGACATAAAGCTAAATCTGCTAAAGGTCCGTCTATCTTTTTCAAATTTTCTCCTCTTTCTTTACTTTCTCTTTCTTTTTGCGTCTGATTCTCCTTTCCAAAATCTACTCTCTTTTAACTTCCTTGTGTCTCTTTTATCTTCCATTTTTTCATAGTACTTGTGATGAGGACATCATACAAGTGCTAATTGTCTTTTATTAGCTTAGTTTATTTTTGAGTTTAGTTGTTATTTTTATTGTGTTTTAGTGTCACATCGATTATATCCGAGTAGTACCTTTTTGTTTAACTTATAAATAGGCCTAAGTACTTTTTAGTAGACAATGATGAATTAAAAAATTTCTAATTAAAATTTCAGAGCTCTTGAGTTCTTGAGATTAGGGTGTAAGCCTGTGGTGTAAGGAGTGTGAAGCCCGTGGTGCAAGAGGTGTTAGACCCAAATTTATCCTCTTTTTCTATTTCTTTTCTTAAACCCTAATCATTCTTTTCTATTTCTCTTTCAAAACCTTAATTCTCAATTCTTTAATTTGAAGATAACTGCGATCATGTCCTGTATTACATCAATTTGGTATCAGAGTTTTGACTTCAATTCCCTTCAAAATATTTCTTCTTCTCCTAAGAACCCTAGTTCTAATACTGAAATCCTAGATTTAGAACAAATCTAAAATCAGATTCAAAAAAAATATTGTAGCAAAATCCCCACGAAAATCTAAAAAAATGAAAATATCTATTGTCCATTCTCTTCTTCCTCTCTTCCTCTCTCACTTGGAAACCGTAACCCCTAGGGTTCCTCACCGTCGCCTACCTCTCCACCGCCATCCTCGCCCACCGTAACTGATTGAGAAACAGCTAAAATTTAGAATGATGCTATCTGAAAGTAAAAGAAATCTCTAACTTTTCATAATTTATCCGATAGCAATGGCTATGCGGGTCGAATCCATAGGGAGGAATGCGATGGAAGCGTTTCGATATGTTTACTAAATTCGTTAAGTGTTCTTCTTTATTTTGAAAATAAAAAGAATTTTATGTTAAGTTAGAAGTAAAAATAAATAAGGAAAAATATTGTTTGTTTTAGTTTTTGTTTTAAGAAAAGGAAAATTAAAGATTCTAAAATTATAAAAAAACTTAAAAAGAAAGAAAGAAAATAAAAGTGGACTTACCTTTTTGGAAGATTACTTACCCTAGATCGTAGGCGAAGGTTTACCTTAAGTTGGAGGCGAGAAAAGCATCGTCCATAAGATTAAATCCGATTTTGTCTACATTACATCATCAAAACTCAAAGGTAAGTATGAAATAAGAAAGACTATGAAAGCAAATATTTCGTCATGAATTGTCAATGGCACTCATAAAGACAAGGTTATTCATATGCTTGAAGATGCATATGGATAGTAGTCATATACAAGAGGAAAAATACCAAAGAGAAAATAAAAGTAAAAAGTAAACTTTGATTAAATTGAAAAACTATGAAAAAAAGGAGGAAACTTACATTGATGTCACTTTCAATACAGATCTTCTCTCTCTTACTCTCATAAATCTCTTCTCTAATCTTGGTTTACAAAAAATTTATAGAAAATAAAAAAAGAAAATAAATTGAACCAAAAATCCTAATTTTGATCTTTGGAAGTATTCTGAGATATCTCTCTGCTCATGTCTCTGCTGTAGTATTTATAAAAGGAAGTCTGGGTAGTGACTCATTAAAATATTGACTCATCAAAAGGTATATTCTCAGGATTTTGAAGTTGAATTGTGAATATGCAGAGAATATCTTTTCTTTTCTTGATTGAAATTTAATTGGGTTGGGCTGCAACTAGCTGTCATATTGATGGCTGAATATGACTCACCAAACGACTGAAATGGAAATAGTAATCAACAGAAGAGTTGTAGCCCTTTAAGTCTTCTCCTGGAGCATTTTGAATCATCAGATTTGTATTTCTATAACAAAAATTATGATCAAATAATAAAAGATGCTCAGGCTGAATCCAAAATTTTGATTGAATTGTAAATTTTTGGAGTTTCCTTCTATGACTCTATCTTACCATGTAATTAAAGGGTATATTCTCAGAATTAGATTTAAACCCTAAATTATGCTGAGATATCCTTTCTTCTTTACTTAGAAAATAATTATTTCCAATCACGAATTTAGTTAGATTTTTCTTTTAATCTCCAAATATGATTGCCTCAAATGTCTGAGTTTATTGGGCTTCTTGGACTTGTTGAGCTCTTTTCCTTTTTTTCTTTTTTTTTATAAAAGTCTGCACATTACTAAGCAAAAGAGGTCAAATAGAGTCTTATTAAAATAAATATGATAATGTGACAATAAATATGTAAAATTGATGAGTAATCACACCCCCATACCTATCTTTTGCTCGCCCTCGAGCAAAACATCAAAACTAAATCTAAGAAATTATTAGACCATTTTCGCAGGTCACGCGATTGCACATGTACAACAAGTCGTTAAACCTCTAAGTTTTCTTTAGAGGACGAGTTTTGTCTCATGAGGTTTTCAGTGGATTACACCCACAAAATCCATAAAGAAAGAAAAAAATGTTAGTATTTTAAAAAATATTTTTAAAAGAAGAGAAAATTTTAAAGTATTATTGTAAGAGTTCAAGTAGTTTATAAGTTATAAGAAAACATAATTTTTATACCTAAACTTAGTATCTATTCAAAAACTTGTTATCAATCAAGGTAAGGGGTTAACCTTATATTTCTCATCTAATCTATTACTTTACCCTAAATCATATGCATTTTTGTGACCGTAAATATTTTGACTAGGGGTTCTTTAATTCTAATCTTATACCTTATTTTTTTTCTTTATTTTATATTTGGTGGTATTATTCTTTAGTTCTATTAAGCCTTCTAATCTGCCCATGTAACGAGCCTTTAGTCGGTGACACCTAATCCAGACGGTTTTAGAGCACCGAGTGAGAAAACATCCCAATGACTTAAGGACTCGAGCAAACAAGGCCACAAAACTAAGAATTTTATTATATGGATCACTTTTAGGCGTGAATACTTATGCTTTATGAGGCACAAATACTCAGCTTAATCAGAGATTTTTTTTAATATATATTTTTTTTTAAATAAGGCATGAGAATCTTTGTTTTTGAACCCTAAGTGTGTAAGTATTACAAAGTTGCATATTTCATCAATCAAGATAAAGATCAAGACTAAATTACTTTTCCAATTTTCTTCTTACCACCCTAGAAAATAAATCTTATTTTGATCAAGTATAAGAAATCCTAATTATGATTCTCCTGTTCCTTAAAATTGACTTAATTTCTTACAAAAAATATGTCAAAATATTGTTTCTTTTTAAAAAAATTTAAAAGCAAAGAAAATGTTAAAAAATTAAATATAAAGAAAACTTATGTTATGTTAGAACCCCCCCACACCTATCCGCTCAATGTTATGAAGAATGAATGCATAATACATGAAAAAGAAGAAAATGAGAAAAATGTTACCTTAAGGTAGTGGTTTCGATGGTGGTTGGATTGGGTCAAGCGTTGCTACCCAATCAAGATACTGTGGTGGTTCGCGGAACCCACCTTTATTGACCTCTTTTCTATGTACATAATTATAATCCCCAATATGAATAAGATCATGAAAGATCCTATCATGAAACTTATTCCCTTTACATGACCAGTCTTAAAAAATCATCACAGAGTCATCCTGGTTTATACCTATATCTAACAAAAGAATGATACTTGGTGGAATGGTTGACTTGGGCTTAAGAATGATAAGTTCCAGAACTCATACTAACTCGGAAAAATCAACTTTGAATTCGAGAGTCAATTTTGATTCAAGAGTTGAGTCCAAATTAAAAAATTGAAATTCACATTCTTTTTCCATCAATGAAATGTGACTATCCAAAATTGGTGATTCAATTTCTAAATCAATAAGTACGGGAATAAATGTTGGATCAGAAAATTATCCAAATTGGGTAAGGATACCAGGATTAACATAGATTCAAAAATAGAAACTGAATCGCAAGTTTGGGGATCAGGATCACATTCATATTCAAGTTCAATCTCAATGAATGAAAAACTTGCTAATTTGTCCAAGGTTTGAAATTGGTCAAGTTCAATTTGTGTGATAAAATTGAGTCTTGATCAAAGTCTTCAAGACACCAAGATTCATCATTTTCATCAATATGGCTACAAGTGTCGGGAATAGTCAAAAATTAGGTAGGGAGAGTTTTCTTATTCTTACGCATGTTTTCTAATCGACTAAGTCTTACTTCTATCATATTTAAAGGATCACTTTGGAATTGAATTATAAAGTCTGTACTCTTTTCTAAATCGGTATGTTCTTGAAAAATAGAGTAAGGCTCTTTGATTTGAAAAATTTACAGAATTTTGAGTCTTCTAAAATTTGAATTCATCGCTCAAGCTCTTCTAAGGCTTCCATCCTCTTTTCCCAGTCAATTGATTCTTCTAATGGTTGTTCAGGAGGAGTATATAAAACTAAATGTTGGTAAGGTGGTTGACTATATGACTCGGGAGAGCTGTATCCCCACCGATTCTGTGAAGAGTGATGATAATTGTTCCAGTCTTATTCATAGTATTGGGACTGGGGCATATATTGATTCGGATAAGACCAATCCGGCAAAGTTATGATATATCAGGTTAGTAATATCCGAGTAAAAAGAGATCAAGTGAATATGGATCACTATTTGCATATGAATAATTGTAATTATAATCCATATCACCAAGATGTCAAAAACAAAAACAAAAACAAACAAACAAATAAAAAGAAAAATCTAGCTTAAGTTAGGGTAGATCTTAGACCTAGACGACTCTTAATTGATTAGACTGCCCACGTGGAGTATATTGTAGAGTCTGACTACAAGTTAATCGGCCAGGTCGGGGTAAGATTAGTGGAAGGTATCCGCGCTTAAAAGCGACGGGCCTAATTAAGCCAAAGCACCAACCTTCGGGTTTCGTCTCTTAATTCCTAACTTTGATACAGATTTGGCAAGAGTCAAATTCTAATCAACTTCCCCCTTAAGTCAGTCTTCTATTGAGTCCGAGATGTCCCTAAGGCCAACGTCTACTCAGTTTTAGTTAGGTTTTAATTAGTGAGTGAGGAGATTATTTGTGGGCTAAGGGAGGGTAATGACTTTCCCACCTTATCTAGTTTATAAGATAATTCCTTAAATCAATTTAGTGCAATGTGTACATGTATATGAAAAGCAACACTAAAGTAATATAAACAATTCAAAAGTGTTCCAATACTACATGTTATGCACACGTACCTTTGCTCCAGCACTTTTCAATATTTTATTGAGAAAAGCTAGAGTTTTAGAATGATGTTATCTGAAAGTAAAACGAATCTCTGGCTTTTCGCAATTTATCCGCGGTAGCAGTGTCTATGCAAGTCGAATCCACAGAGAGGGATGCGATGGAAGCGTTTCAGTATATTTACTTAATTGGTTATGTAACACTTGCCTTAACTAATCACCTTTTTCTTAACATTAAATGCTTTAGGGAGGTGATGTGGAACAAGTATTCATGTAAGATACCTATACTATACATTATACTATACATATTAGTATGTATATATTGGTATGTATGTATATGGATTTATATACACACATGCATATTGACTTTGTTACCATATTCCCACCATACTTTTGGGTACAAGTACTTCATGAAGGGGGAGGGATGGGAACCTTGCTTATAGGTGTAAGGTATAGGTGTAGAGGGATGATGTTAGGGGGATCATTTGTCATGATATTATTGAAGGGAATGGAGTATAAATAGGGGAAATGAAGAGAACAACCTCATTTGGCAACACCCTCTCTCTCTCTTCATTCTAACTTCACAAAAACTTCTCCCTCTCTTCCATTTTGCTACCGGCCAAGAAACAGTAGCAGCAACACATTTTCTTCCCCTCCATTTTATTCACTCACACTCTCTCTCTCCCCCTCTCATTCTCTCACAAACCTTCTTACTTCCTTTATACTAAAAAGGCTTCATTTACCTATTTTACCTCCTTCGAAGACTAAATAGAACATGATCTAACATCACCATTAGAGGAAATTCTTGAAGACAAGGTTGACCTAGAATAACAAGTTAGGAGAGTGATATTGGTTAAAAAAGGTAAGCAAATCCTAAGACTATTACACCCTCTTATACTCTTTTAACTAAGAACTAATCATGATGTTGTTATGGCCTTGTAAACTCCATTATAGCGAGTGACCAAGCGTGATAAAGGAATATTCTCTATAAGGGTGAGTAGAACATCCAGACCCTAGTATAATAGTAGGTAGTATAAAGCTTGAAATAAGTGAAAATTTCTAAGTTATAAGTAAACGTGAAATGAATGATAATGCATGTGTATGGTTTATAAATTTATGTGTACATAATCTTATGGTAATCATGTTGTAGCTATTTTCATGTATGTTTAACATTGTGTATGATTGTGTGTATACATGATAGTCAACCACATGTCTTTTTAGAGAAATAGTTCTATGGATAAATATGATACTTGATGTTATGCATATAATTATGGCTACGCATATATTAAGATGATATGATACGTTAGTTATCTTGAAAAGGCTTGCATGTTGTTAATTTAGCAAGTGGTTACTTATACATGTTAATGATTTCCATAATGTTGGCATCATGTAAAGTAGAAATCATGAGAATCATTTATGTGGCATTGTTTTATGAATCCTCGCATGTTGTTATTACATGAAGGATATAATTGTTACATATTTGGAGGAAGAGACCGGGTTGAACCGGAGGTGGCCGAAGGGGAGAATATACGATAATG
This sequence comes from Agave tequilana, assembly GCA_038442645.1. Lineage (NCBI taxonomy): Eukaryota > Viridiplantae > Streptophyta > Magnoliopsida > Asparagales > Asparagaceae > Agave > Agave tequilana. The sequence goes on along the minus strand of JAVJIF010024829.1, from coordinate 4,105 downwards.
TATAGGAGGAAGGGACCGGGTGGAACCGGAGGTGATCGAAGGAGGAGAATATTGCGTTGAATAACGTAAATGAGGAAGGGACCGGGTTTAACCGGAGGAGACCAAAGGGGAGTCCAACTTTATGTTTAACAAGTGTGTTATTATGGTTAAGATGAAAAATGTATGTTAAAACTATAAGAAATTGATATTTTTAGATTCTGTGATAGTCGACTTACCTAGGCAATTTTAACAGTATTAGTCGATTAGCCCTTGGGCTAAGTCGACTATATATGGGAATAATGGGTAGATAAGTCCCTGAAAACCACCCTTAGTCGACCATATATGATAGGTTAGTCGACTAGCCTCAGTTACAGGCAATAAACAGAGAGTGGATATCATCTTTGGGTCTAAATTAGTCGACTATAGTTGGTAGACAGTCGACTAGTATAATGGTTAGTCGACTACCTAAGACAAGATAGTCGACTATCTTTAATTACAAACAGCCAACAGAGAGTACACATCTTTTTGAGACAGACTTAGTCGACTATAGATAGTTTGTAAGTCGACTAGTACCAAGTGTAGTCGACTATACAAGTTAGGGTAGTCGACTAGGTAAGTCACAGGCAACCAACAGAGAATGAATAACTTTTGGGACCGAGCCCAGTCGACTATAATTTCATTATATGTCGATTAATAGTAAGTATTAGTCGACTATAGGATCGGACAAGTCGACTATTATGACCCATTTCTGTGTTTTGGTCAGGACTTCAGCAATTACCCAAAAATTGTGCAAAAATAGTATAAATTTTAATTGTTAACCTAATGATAAATCCCTAATAGATATACATAATGGTCATGCATATGTTATTGTTTTACTCACTGAGTTGTCGAGCTCACTCTGTTATATTAATCACCTTCAGGTTTGGATAAAGGCAAGGACCCGCTTAATGACAATACAGGTTAGGTGACAGCGGAGATATCTTTACCCTTTTTGGCATATTATTTTGATATGTATATATTGTTTAAGAAAAACTATGAAAACTTCTATGTTGATGCTTGTCATGAACTTTGTAAAATATTGAAATGCTTGTATTATTAAGGTGACTTGACTCAGATATTGTGCAATATTGTGGAGTTTATGGAATAGATAATGTGTAGGCTATATTTTCAAATGGGTTGTCAGATCAATGTTTGAAAATATGATAAATCATGCTGAGATCATATATGCATAAAGTGAAAAATATTGTAAAGTATTAAGTAGGCTGATGTTAGCCGAAATTAAAGTGTTGTATCTTGATGGGTCCCACACTTGGATTAAGGATAATCTGTGATGATTATATTGACTGAAAATTTTTTAATTGGGACCGTTACAGGTTAAGTATTCTTCTTTATTTTGAAAATAAAAAGAATTTTATGTTAAGTTAGAAGTAAAAATAAATAAGGGAAAATATTGTTTGTTATGATTTTTGTTTTAAGAAAAGGAAAATTAAGGTTTATAAAATTATACGAAAAATTAAAAAGAAAGAAAGAAGATAAAAGTGGACTTACCTTTTTGGAAGATTACTTACCCTAGATCGTAGGTGAAGGTTTACATTGAGTTGGAGACGAGCAAAACATAGTCCATAAGATTAAATCTGATTTCGTCCATATTAGATCATCAAAACTCAAAGGCAAGCATGAAATAAGAAAGACTATAAAAGCAAATATATCATCATGAACTGTCAATGGAACTCACAAAGACATGGTTATTCCTATGCTTAAAGATGCATATGAATAGTAATCATATACAAGAGGGAAAATACCAAAGAAAAAATAAAAACAAAAAGTAAACTTTGATTAGATTGAAAAACTATGAAAAAAAGGAGAAAACTTATATTGATGTCACTTTCAATACAGACATTCTCTTTCTGACTCTCATGAATCTCTTCTCTAATCTTGGTTTACAAAGAAATAACAGAAAATAAAAGAAAAAAAAAAAACTGAACTAAAATTTCTAATTTTGATCTTTGAAAGTATTCTGAGATATCTCTCTGCTCATGCCTCTGTTAGGGTATTTATAGGAGGAAACCTGGGGTAGTAACTCATCAAAATGTTGACTAAGGTATATTCTCATAATTTGAAGTTGAATTGTGAATATGCTGAGAATATTCTATTTTCTCTTGATTGAAAATTTAATTGAGTTGGGCTGCAACTAGCTGTCATATGATGGCTGAATATGACTCACCAAATGACTGAAATAGAAATAGTAGTCAACAGAAGAGTTGTAGTTCTTTAAGTCTTCTTTCTAGAGCATCTTGAATCATCAGATTTGGATTTCTATAACGAAAGTTATGATCAAATTACTAATACAATGTTCAGGCTGAATCCGAATTTTGATTGAATTGTAAACTTTTGGAGTTTCCTTCTATGACTCTATCTTGCCATATAATCAAAGGTATATTCTCAGAATTTAGATTTAAACCCTAAATATGCTGAGAATATCTTTTCTTCTTTACTTGGAAAATAATTGATTTCCAATCACGAATTTAGTTGGATTTTCCTTTCAATCTCTAAATATGATTCCCTTAAATGTCTAAGTTTATTGGGCTTTTTGGGCTTTTGGGGCTCTTTTCCTATTTTTCTTCTTTTTATAAAAGTCTGCACATCATTAAGCAAAAAGAGGTCAAATAGTAGAGTTTTATTAAAAATAAATATAGGAATGTGACAGTAAATATGCAAAATTGATGAGTAATCAGCCACCTCCAGATCTCCCCTCGCACCGCCGTCACATCAATTACACCAACATCACCACCATCATCTACCTCCGTCATCATCTACCTCCATCAACACCACCACCACCACCAGATCCACCACAACTTCCTGCCAAGATCTCCTAGCCCCTTGGCAACTCCTCGTCGTGATCGCCAAGATCCCCCCTCCATCCTCGATTCCGCAATCTCCGTCACCAACACCACCGATCACCATCACCATCAGCCTCCATCGAAACCCATCAACCCACCACCATTACCTCAATCAACATAACCTCTTCAATCACCATCACACATTTCATCATCATCATCATCTCCTCCACCCTAAAACGAAGCCCGAGGTGGTTTCAGAGCCGCCACCGATCCCCAGACCTCCCAGCGAGATCCTCCCTCAGATCAGGCATGTCGCCTGATCCCCACAACCTCGCTGAGGTTCTCCATCGCCATCGCCGCCAGAGCAGGGCCTCCATCGTCGCCGCCAGAGCAAGGCCTCCACTGGAATCAGCTCCACCTCCGAGCCCCACCCTGAGATTGAGAGAGAAAAAAGATTTGTAAACGGGGTTACGAGTATGAAAATTTCAAAACCGCTTGTCACCCGCTAGGCCTGACAGGTATAATTCGGGTGGATCCATCATGGTTCACAGTCGCGGTCTCGGCCGCCGACTCGGCGGGCACTGAGACGGATCGGTCTCGGCGACTCGGATCAGTATCGGGCGATACGCGCAAAAACTACATAGAAAGCTCTAAAATTCTAAAAAAATCACAACAAATCTTAAAAAAATTTAGACATCCACATTCATGTAACACGTGTCCAAATATATCACCTAGCACACTAAATATAAGCGAAAGCATAAATACACGCGTCGTCGGTATAAGCATATTAAAATACATGCACAATATAGTAAATTGCACAAACTACATTCATAAATACATACTAATGTAGTTATTTTCACATTGAATTGCGATGAGGCACAAAATCATCATCATAATGTCGAGTCGACCGAGTCAACTCCGATTCTTGGCCGAGTCGGTCTCCTCTGAGTTGAGTCGACCGACTCGTGACTCGGACTCGTCTCAGAGCGGGCCGAGACGGATACGACTCGGCTGACTCGTCTCCGACTCGGCCGAGTCTTTGAACCATGGGATCCATTTCAACAAACCAGGCCCATTACCAACCTGGATCAATGCGCCTGAGCCAACGGGGAGCCGGCTTAATTGCTGACGTCAGCATGTCAGTTGCTGGCGTTATTGGCTCGACGAGTCAACCCCCGAGCCGCCAGCCATTAGCTCAAGCCAAGCCGAGCCGACCCGGAGCCACAGCTCAGAAACCCGAGCCGACCTAGCCGCTGCTGACATTATTTTAATTATCGGTCGATATA
>JAVJIF010024828.1:0-71971 GCA_038442645.1 Agave tequilana | reverse complement strand
ATATATATATATATATATATAGTGTTCGTTGAGACCGTACGCTTCACAAAAAGTTAGAGCTTCTCCCTATTCAATTCCGGTATTCTTATCTTTATTACCTTTATATTATTTCCTGATTCTCGTTATATCAGATTCAGTTGTTATTCTAGTCTTTATTTATATGATATCATACGTGAATGCTTATATGTGATATTACAGTAATCATGATTTATTATAGTTTAAATTTATAACTTGTTTCAGGTTATTTAAGGATTAGCGCGTATACGTGAGAGATTTTCCTTGCGTATATGCGTCGCCGACTCATGTCGGTCTCCGCTTCAGTGTATTTTGGGAATCGGGGCGTGACAGGGTTATATATGTATATATGTATATGTATATATGTATATATGTACAAGTATATATGTATGTGTGTGTGTGTGTGTATATATATGTATATGTGTGTGTGTGTGGTGTATATATATATATGAGAAAAATGTATATCAGCCCGCGGGCTGAGAGTACTATCTCAGCCTGCGGTGACGTGGCTCAATTTGTCACCTCACTGACTTGCGGCCCGCTTTTAAGTAGAAGTTAAATTACCAAATACCCCTTATGATAACTTTTCCTTATTGTTTATTATTATTTTCCCCCCTTTTATTTTTGCCGCTCTTTATAGGATATAAATTACTTTTCGCCCTATTTCTTTACCTCTTTTTGAAAGATCTAGTTCTCCTTTTCAGCCTGCGATAAAATTTTTTTGAAAATATAAAATCTTTTCAGATCAATTTTTTCAGCCTGCGATAAAATTCTACTTTATAGTTTAATTTTTTGTATATAATGTAGTCAGAGCCTTTGGTCCCATTGTACATTTAAACTGCGACCTTAGTCAAAGTCTTTGGTCGCAGTGTACATGGTGAAATGCGACCAAGGTCGCAGTGTTATTATTGATAAAGATGGCCAGCAACTGCAATCTAGGGTTGCATTACATGGACTGCGACTTTGGTCGCAGTACGTTAAGTAATTAATTTTTTGAATATAATGTAGTCAGAGTCTTTGGTCGCATTGTACATTTAAACTGCGACCTTAGCCAAGTCTTTTGTCGCAGTGTACGTGGTTAAATGCGACCAAGGTCGCAGTGTTGTTATTGATAAAGATGGCCAGCAACTGCAATCTAGGGTTGCATTACATGGACTGCGACTTTGGTCGCAGTACTTAAGTAAGTGTTGTTTTTAAGTGTTGTTTTTGGATGACTTGAAAATGAAAAGTTGTCTGTTGTCTGATGCGACTTGGAGTCAGTCCGTGAGACGCGACCTGTCATAAAGATTTTATGAGATCTTTAACGTCAAGTCTATGTTGACGAACCCCGCACCATTCGTTGTTTCCCGAAGCGTTGTCTACGCGTCGGTTCTTCATTGGGTTTAGGCGTTAATGTCTTTTAATGCCAAACTGGCGCTGGCGGTTGGAGACCATTAATGCCGACGATTCTGATTAATGAACCATTAATTATGGTTATTATGGGCTGCCTATAATAGGGCTCACCCTCTCCCTTTAACAGTCCATAATTAGACTGTTTTCTTTCGAGAGCAATTGCTCTGAGAATTTCCGTCTTCTTCAGAGTCTCTAACAGGGGCCTGCCTCCATGGATGAGATGACCCTATTGACGAACTTGATCGATGTTCGTCCACAAGGGAAGAAGCCATAGACCTCATCGTCCACAAGGGAAGAAGTCATGGTCCTCGTCGTTCACAAGGGAAGAAGTCATGATCCCTGACGAGGACTTAATCCTCATCGAGATCTGCTCTGACTTGATGCACACAGTCAAGCTTGCTGATAACGGATGGTCAGAGTGGGTATGGCGGCGGGGGATGTGGTGGATATAGTGGTGGGTAGCATACCTTGTGAGGTCTCACTCTCCCTCTCTTACCCCAGAAGTGACATCGAGGAAACTCCATGCTCACTGGATAACCTTCTGGTGAAGAGATGTTCATAAACGAAAGATCGTATCCCGCACTTTGGAGGTCAGTTGGAATCGGAGGATTCTGCTGCCACCAGACCTCCAGGAGAAGATTGCTCTTAGTAGTCAACAAGGGCTCTTCTTGGCTCTTTTGATGTTTTGTCTTCTTGGCTACTTTGATGTTTAGTCTTCTTTGTAACACTCAATCTTATTGATTCTGCTGCCACCAAACCTCAAGAGAAGATTGCTCTTAGTCAACAAGGGATTTTTTGATGTTTAGTCTTCTTGGCTACTTTGATGTTTAGTCTTCTTTGTAACACTCAATCTTATTGATTCTGCTGCCACAACCTCAAGAAGAAGATTGCTCTTAGTCAACAAGGGATTTTTTGATGTTTAGTCTTCTTTTGTACTGTTGTATTTGTAACACTCAATCTTATTGTATAAGAGATCGTTTTGTATCATTTGCACATGCCTGGAGATAAATGCCTGGACATAAATAAAAAGCATATTTTTTTTTAATAAACTACGAACTTTTTCGTAGCCATGCATTGCAAACAAAACAACTATGACCATAGATGACACTGCGACCAAGGTCGCATAAGATACATTGCAAACAGTAACTACTGCGACTAGGGTCGATGCTGTGACCAAAGTCTGCGACTAAGCAACTGCTGCGGTGACGTGTCACCTCGTCGCAGTGTTGTTGTTGATTAAGACTAAAGACCAGCAATAGCGACCAAGATTGCAGATTATTTTTTAAGACTGCGGCCATCAACTGCGACCAATGTCGCAGTGTTGTTATTGATTATTTATAAAGACCACCAACTGCGACCAAGGTGTGATGTTGTTGATTAAGAGTAAAGACCAGCAACTGCGACCAAGTCGCTGTGTATTTTATTAAGACTAAACACCAACAATGCGATCAAGGTCGCAGTTTATTTTATTAAGACTACGGTCGTTTATTTTATTAAGACTACGGTCAGAAACTGCGACCAAGGTAGCAGTGTTGTTGTTGATTAAGACTAAAGTCCAGCAACTGCGACCAGGTCGCAGTGTATTTATTAAGTCTGCGTCCAGCAACTGCAACCAATGTCGCAACCTTTCATTTTAAAAATTTATAAGGGTGAAGTAATATAATTATTAACTGCGACCAAGGTCGCAGTATATTCGTTTAGCGTAAAATATTTAAAATGAAGGTTTGTAACAATTGTACAGCATTTTCAACCAAGACATAGTAGTAAAAAATGTAATTCACACAATTAACTTTAGAAAACAGATTTATATATATTTAAAAAAAAACAAAATACAATTTTTTTAAACTTCTAATCCTCGTCATCACCATCGTAATGAGAAAGAAGTTTGCGACTTTGGTCGCAGTACTGAAGGAGGTCGCATTGCTATACGATAGCATGTTTCCTCCGGTATTCTTTATTCTGTATTAAGTATGCGACCATGGAATATTTTTTTTACTTTTCAATGCTAGAAGTCGCTGTCGTCATATAAAAGGGGTATTTTGTCAATTTGTTTCACGATTGTTTAGGCGGGTTTTTTTTGATTTTTTGGCGCCCACACTCTGCGACCGATGTGTGGCATATATTCAGCCACGTCCCGCAGGCTGAGAAACTCTCTCAGCCCGCAGGCTGAGGTACAGTAAGCCCTATATATATATATATTAATATATATATATATATATATATATATATATATATATATATATATATATATATATATATATATATATATATATAATATATATATATATATATATATATATAGGGTCAAGTGCTCCTAGTAGGTCCCCTTAGATAACAATCTAAGGAGACGGCTTAAAACTCCAACATTCTAAAAAAAATTTCACGATCCGACCGCACATTATCATATTCATGTTATAAGATGTAAGCGTATAAAAAATCACGTGATTTGAAGTTCATTTACTCATTGATCTAATCGTTCCATTTTGTTCTACTGTTAAAAAACGTTAATCTTTGAACCAAAGAAAATAGAGTAAACAAATTTCAAATCACGTGATTTTTTATATGCATATATCTTAACATGAATATGATAATACGAGGTCGGATTATGAAAAAAATTTGGGATGTTGGAGTTTTAAGCCGTCTCCTTAGATTACAATCTAAGGAGACCTACTAGGAACACTTTTCCCATATATGTGTGTGTGTGTAAGGTGACAATACACCTAGGTGTAATTAAGTTAAATTACACATACCTCTTTTTATCACACAAAAATTTTGTCTGGTGGGATACAAATAAAAATTAATGTGAGTGATCCCCATAAAGTGTTTAAAGAAATTTTTTTTTTGTGGTGGAAAGAGGTGTGTGTGTGTAACTTAACTTAGTTACACCTATATGTATTGTAACCTTGCACTATGTGTGTGTGTGTGAGTGAGTGTGTGTGTGTGTGTGTGGATCTCGATTTCGATCGATCACTGTTTATATAATAAAAAAAATCAAGTGATTTGAAAACTTCTTGCCCATGCATCAGATGAAATCAACTTTTTGCTCATGCACCAAGTTGTTCCAAAATAAATTTTATTTAGTTTTACGTTTTAGAATTCATTCCCACAAATATATACAAACAAATTTTCGAGAAATTTAGACATGTTTCACCCATGGATTAAGTGTTGTCAAAATCAACGTTTCAAAATTGACATAAATTGACAAATTTTTCGGCAGTAGATGCACGGGTAAAACAAGTCAAAAATTTCTTAAAATTTTGTTTGTATGTAGTTTATGGGTATTAGATCACATCTAACTAATGAATTTTCTTTAAAGTTGCACATCTTTAAATTTAGGATGATAGTTGCATGTCAAATCCTATCGATAGTAGCATAGTCTCTCTCTATATATATAGACTTGCATCCTTTGAGAATGATACAGAGATGAATCTTTTCCATTCAAATTCAATGGGCCATTCAAATAAAAAAATCCACTCTATTAGATTTGATCTGCATTATTAAGAATGCTTAAAATAAATAATCAAGTGTTTTCAATACTTTTTGTTTATTCATCAAGTAGGCACAAAATGAATAATTAAAATAGTGAGTTGGTTAGTTTAACAACGTAGAATATTTGAAATCTAATAAAAGTTAGCATATTAGGGTTTTTAAATATTTAGATCATGATCAAATGGTCGGATCGAGAATTTGTATTTCTATAGTCATATATCTAATTAATATACTGCCTTCGGCTATCCATTTTGTGCCTACTTGATATATGAAAAAGAAAACTACAAAATATTTAATTTTTGATTATTTTAAATAACATAGATCAATTTAATGGATTGAATGCCGTAATATTAATTTTGAATGAGAAGGATTCAAGCTCAAATCCTTCTAGAAGTAGTGGCTACAAGGAGGACCAAGGTCAAAGAAACAGGAGATCGAGACATAGAACTAGTGGTGTTTCCACCAATTTTCCCATAAAATTCTATTAGTAATATATATATATATATATATATATATATATATATATATATTATATATATATAGGGAGTTGATCCTCTAAGAACGGTTCTCACGGATTCCTGTGAGAACTTTCACGTGGGTTGTCGGATCTGATAGATCAAATCAAATAAAACCAGATCTCTATCAGATCCGACGGCTCACGTGAAAGTTCTCACAGGAATCCGTGAGAACCATTCTTAGGGGATCAACTCATTATATATATATATATATATGTATGTATATTCTGCAATATATATAGTTTTGACTTGATCTAGAAAGTAAATCGATCTCTAACTCTAATGGGATGGGATCATGGCTATGATCTCTCTCTTTGAAGTATCGTCCGATATTAATATCAATACAGTCGATTGACCGATGTAACTAAAACTTGCACCAGATATTGTTGATACGAGGAGATGACACAATTTTGATTTCAAAATCCTAAGACAGTTACCGATACCAACATTGACCAAGCTTTCTAAGTTTTTTTTTTCCTTTAAGGCAAATTTTCCCAAAAAAAAACTATTTTAATAAATAATTATAAAAATTAACTCTTCCCAAAAGTTATTTTAATCAACTTCTGACATGTCACGTCGGCGATGGGGGTTTCGACCCGCCAGCGTGGTGCCTGCACTGACGCCAGTTTTTTTTTCATTGGGGGGTTGCCAACCCCGGATGAAACTTATTTTTTTTTGCTGTGCAGTTTATTGTCTGAGGTTGTCAACCTGGACAAAGATCTAAATCTTTTCAGTTATTTTTCTTTGTCCGTGGTTGGCAACCCCGGACAAAGTGATTAATTTTTTTTCATTTTCCCCCTTTGTCCAAGGTTGCCAACTCCGGATAAAGAGAAATTTAAATAATTTACAATGTTTTCACTCTCTCCTCTCTCCTCATCTTTCTCCTCTTTCCTCTTTAAGGCACCCATCGGGTCTGCCAGCGACGACGAGGCCACTGCTGCTGGGCTACGATAGAGAGAAGGGAGATGATGAGGATGGTGATGGCGACGAGCAGCCCTCGTCGTCACCCTTGTCGTCGCCATAGCCCAGTAGTGGCAGCAATAACCCAGCAGCAGCATGGCTGCTCGCCACCTGTGCCGTCGCCGGCGGGCCCGGTTGGTGACTTAGAGGAGGAGAGAGGGAGAGAGGCGGATGAGATGAGGAGAGAGAGAGAGAGGTGAGGGGGAAATTTTGAAGTTTTATTTTAATTTTTCTTTGCTTGGGTTTGCAACCCTGGACAAAGGGGAAAATGAAAAAAACTTAATCCCTTTGTCCGGGGTTGCCAAGCTTAGACAAAGAAAAATAACTGAATTTTTTCTCTCTCTTTGTCTGGGGTTGACAACCCAGGACAAAGGAAAAACTAAAAAAAAAAAATTAAATTTCCTCGTTATGGGGTGCCAACTCCGGACGAATAAATAACCGACTCCCATCATCGCGGGTGTCATGCTGGCGAGCAAAACCGCCTCGCCCCTGGCGTGGCATGCAAAGGTCAATTTTTAGAATTACTTTCAGAAGAGGTCGAATTCTGTAATAATTTATTAAAAAAAGTTTTTTTTTTTGAAAATGCCCTTTCCTTGAAGGATGAGAACTATTTTTCTAAGTATCATCAGATTGGATGAAAGATATATTTCTACTCTTCTGCCACTATCCAAAGTGTCATCAGATTGAATGCATATATATATATATATATATATATATATATATATATATATATATAGGGAGCTGATTCCCTAAGAATGATTCTCACGGATTTCTGTGAGAATTTTCATGTAACATTCAGATCTGATAGGCTCAAATCAAATAAAATCAGATTCTATCAAATCCGATGACCCACATGAAAGTACTCACAAAAATTCGTGAGAATCGTTCTTAGGGATCAACTTCCTCTCTATATATATATTATATATGTGTGTGTGTGTGTATGTGTGTGTGTATATACATACATACATACATACATACATATATATTATATATATATATATATATATATATATATTATTATATATATATATATATATGAGAAAAATGTATATCAGCCTGCGGGCTGAGAGTACTTTGTCTGCCTGCGGTGACGTGGCTCAATTTGTTACCTCACTGACTTGCGGCCCGCTTTTAGGAAGAAGTTAAATTACCAAATACCCCTTTCGATAACTTTCCTATTGTTTATTATATTTTTCCCCTTATTTTTGCCGCTCTTTATAGGATTTAGGTTATTGTATATAAATTACTTTTCGCCCTATTTCCTTACCTCTTTTTTGAAAGATCTAGTTTCTACTTTTCAGCCTGCGATAAAATTTTTTCTAAAAATATAAAATCTTTTCAGATCAATTTTTTCAGCCTGCGATAAAATTCTACTTTATAGTTTAATTTAAACTGCGACCTTAGTTAGAGACTTTGGTCGCTGTGTACATTTAAACTGCGACCTTAGTCAGAGACTTTGGTCGCAGTGTACATGGTTAATTGCGACCAAGGTCGCAGTGTTGTTATTGATAAAGATGGCCAGCAACTGCAATCTAGGGTTGCATTACATGGACTGCGACTTAGTCGCAGTACGTTAAGTAAGTGTTTCCTTTATATTAACATGCATAGCGACCAAGGTCGCAGTGTTGTTTTATTAAGTGTGTTTTGGATTAAGTCATTTTTGAATCTAAATGAAAAATGAAAAGTTTGCTGAGGGACGCAATTTGGAGTCACTCCGAGAGACGCGGCCTGTCATAAAGATTTTATGATATCTTTAAACGTCAAGTCTACGTTGTCTACGCATCGGCTCTTCATTGGGTTTAGGCGTTAATGTCTTTTAATGCAAAACTGGCGCTGGCGGTTGGAGACTATTAAAGCCGACGGTTCTGATTAATGAACCATTAATTATGGTTATTATGGGCTGCCTATAAATAGGGCTCACCCTCTCCCTTTAACAGCCCATAATTATACTGTTTTCTTTCGAGAGCAATTGCTCTGAGAATTTCCGCCTTCTTCAGAGTCTCTAACAGGGGTCTGCCTCCATGGATGAAGATGACCCTGTGGACGAACTTGATCGATGTTCGTCCACAAGGGAAGAAGTCATAGACCTCATCGTCCACAAGGGAAGAAGTCATGGTTCTCGTCGTTTACAAAGGAAGAAGTCATGATCCCTGACGAGGACTTAACCCTCACCAAGATCTCCTCGGACTTGATGCACCAGTCAAGCTTGCTGGCATGGCATGGTCAGAGTGGGTATGGCGGCGGGGATGTGGTGGATATAGTGGTGGGTAGCATACCTTGTGAGGTCTCACTCTCCCTTTAACAGCCCATAATTAGACTGTTTTCTTTCGAGAGCAATTGCTCTGAGAATTTCCGCCTTCTTCAGAGTCTCTAACAAGGGCCTGCCTCCATGGATGAAGATGACCCTATGGACGAACTTGATCGATGTTCGTCCACAAGGGAAGAAGTCATAGACCTCATCATCGTCCACAAGGGAAGAAGTCATGGTCCTCGTCGTTTACAAGGGAAGAAGTCATGATCCCTGACGAGGACTTAACCCTCACCAAGATCTCCTCGGACTTGATGCACCAGTCAAGCTTGCTGGCATGGCATGGTCAGAGTGGGTATGGCGGCAGGGTGTGGTGGATATAGTGGTGGGTAGCATACCTTGTGAGGTCTCAAAACCTCCTCTCTTACCCCAGAAGTGACATCGAGAAAATTTCATGCTCACTGGATAACCTTCTGGTGGAAGAGATGTCATCAACGAAGGATCGTATCCCGCCACTTTGGAGGGTCAGGTGGAATCGGAGGATTCTGCTGCCACCAGACCTCAATAACACCATTGCTCTTAGTCAACAAGGGCTCTTTTGATGTTTAGTCGTGCATCACAGTGCAATCGGCTTCGATCGTCACCACAGTGTCCAATCCTCGTTTGGCGCCCTTTCAAACATCCTGTACTTGGAATCATATGCAGATTTAAGGAGTGAGTGCAGCCTCTGAGAGAGAGAGGGACTTCTTTGTACTGCTGTATTGTAACACTCAATCTTATTGTATAAGAGAGCATTTTTTGTATCATTTTCACATGCCTGAACATAAATGCCTGGACATAAATAAAAAGCATATTTGTTTTTAATAAACTACGACCTTGGTCGCAGTCATGCATTGCAAACAAAACAACTTGGACCAGAGACGACACTGCGACCAAGGTCGCATAAGACTACAGTGCAAAACACAAACAACTGCGACCAGGGTCGACATTGCGACCAAAGACTGCGACTAAGCAACTGCTGCTGCGGTGACGTGTCATCTCGTCGCAGTGTTGTTGTTGATTAAGACTATAGACCAGCAACTGCGACCAAGGTCGCAGTGTATTTATTAAGTCTGCGTCCAGCAACGGCGACCAAGGTAGAAGTGTTGTTGTTGATTAAGACCATAGACCAGAAACTGGGATCAAGGTCGCAGTGTATTTATTAAGTATGCGTCCAGCAACTGCGACCAAGGTAGCAGTGTTGTTGTTGATTAAGACTATAGACCAGCAACTGCGACCAAGGTCGCAGTGTATTTATTAAGTCTGCGTCCAGCAACTGCGACCAAGGTCGCAACCGATTCTACAGTCGCAGTTCAATGTATCTTTTTATCTCAGCAGCCTATAAACTATGAATTATTTTTACTTATTGCATGCGTAGTAGGACTGCGACTATAGTCGCAGTGTTTAAGAACAGCGGTCGCAGTTTCATATGTAATTAAAAAGAGTTTATAAGTTAATACAGTGAGAAAGAGACCTTACAAAAAAGAAAATTAAAAGCTTTTTAAAGAAGACAAATATTTCGTCGTCTTTACAAAAAAAAGAGAATTAAAAGCTTTTAAAAGAAGACAAATATTTCGTCGTCTTTATCAGAAGATCAGAAGATCAGGAAATCCTAATCCTCGTCATTATCACCATCATAAGCAGATTCGTCGTCTTCATTCTCCTGGTCTTCCTATTCATCACTTATTCCTCATCATCTTCCTGTTTCTGATTTTTTTTCACCGATAAACTCCCAGAATGGATCATCTATATCAAGCTCTTCGTCCGACCTGTTGTGAGGAAGCGAGCCTACAGCATCAGAGGACATGCTTTCATCAAGCATGTCTCCGTCAAGTGGCAGAGGAATAATGTCTTCCTCACTAACCCATTTAATTCAGTTTAATTAATATAGTAATTTTTTTAAGATTTGATATACGCGAATGATCTCAGGGTCGCATGACTGAACTACCTTGTAAAATTATAAAATCTTTTTTTACATAAGGCATGAAAAAAGATTGCGACTTTGGTCAGAGTACTGAAGGAGGTCGCATTGCTATACGATAGCATGTTTCCTCTGGTATTCTTTATTCTGTATTAAGTCTGCGACCATGGAATGTTTTTTTACTTTTCAATGCTAGAAGTCGCAGTCGTCATATAAAAGGGGTATTTTTGTCAATTTGTTTCACGATTGTTTAGGCGGGATTTTTAGATTTTTTTGACGCCCACACTCTGCGGCCGATGTGTGGCATATATTCAGCCACGTCCCGCCGGCTGAGAAACTCTCTCATCCTGCAGGCTGAGGTACAGTAACCCCTATATATATATATATATATATATATATATATTATATATATATATATATATATATATATATATATATATATTATATAATATATATATATATATATATATATATATATATATAGCACACACACGCACACTTGTGTCCTTAAAGGATTTGAGGCCGAATCCTTCCCATTCAAATACCAACATCTGACATTCAAATATAAAATCCACTCCGTTGAAGTTGATCTATATTATTTCAAGTATTTATAAACGAAAAATCAAGTATTTTGAATACTTTTGTCCATGCATCAAGTAGGGTAAAAACGGACGGCTTATATAGTGAGTTAGTTAGTTTAACAGTGTAGAACATTTAAAACCCAAAAAAATGGTTTATAAGGGTTTTTAAATGTTCAGATCATAATCAAATGGCCGGATCGAGAATTTGTATGTTTAAAGGCATAGATCTAACCAACTAATTACTTTCGGCCATCCATTTTGCACCGCTTGATGGATAGGCAAAAAGTATTCAAAACACTTAATTTTTGGTTTATAGATACTTGAAATAATATAGATCAACTTCTATAGAGTGGATCCTATATTCGAATGTCGGATGTTAATATTTCAGTGGGAAGGATTCGGCCTCAAATCCTTATGGAAGGACATAAGTCTATCTCTCTCTCTGACACAAGTCTATATCTCTCGAGATAGACTTATGTCCTTTCAAAAGGATTTGAAACTGAATCCTTCTCACTCAAATACAACCCTCCATTGATTGAAGTTAATCTATATTTCAAGTATCTATAAACCAAAAATTAAGTGTTTTGAATGATTTTTGTACATCCATCAAGCGGCACAAAATGGGCGGCCAAAAATAGTAAGTTCGTTAGATTTATGTCTTTAAACATACAAATTCTCGATCCAGTCATTTGATTATGATATAAATATTTAAAAACCCCTACAAACTAATTTTTCTTAGGTTTCAAATGTTCTACATCGTTAAACTAACCAACTCACTATTTAGGCCGTCCATTTTTTTCCTACTTGATGTATGGGCCAAAAGTATTTAAAATACTTGATTTCTAGTTTATAGATATTTGAAATAATATAGATCAACTTCAACGAAGTAAATCTTGTATTCAAATGTCGAGATGTTGGTATTTGAGTAAGAAGGATTCGACCTCAAATTCTTTTGGAATGACACAAGTCTCTCAGGCTATTAGATAAACTTCTCTTGAGGGGTCAACTCAATATATATATATATATATATATATATATATTATATATATATAATATATATATATATATATATATATATATATATTTATATATATATATATATATATATATATATATATATATATATATATATATATAAGGGTAAGTTTACAATACACCCTATGTGTAACTAACTTAGTTACACATAGAGGTCTCCACCACACAAAAATAGTTTTTAAATATGTTATTAATACTTTGTGGAGACCACATACCCTAATTTTTGTTTGTGTCTTATCTTGTAAAAAATTTATGTAGTGAGAAAGGGTGTGTGTAAGTAAGTTAGTTACACATAGGGTGTATTATAACCTTGCTATATATAAAATAGGTTATTAGCAATTTATAAGGAGCACACCAAAATTTGTTTTTATCCCACCTTATAAAATTTTGTGTGGTGAAAATTGCTATGTGTAACTAGGCTTAGTTGCACATAGATGTGTGTGTTATACACACACACGTGTGTGTGTGTAAATTAAGTTAAGTTACACACATTTTTCCACAGCACAAAAATTTTGCTTGGTGAGATACAAATTAAAATTAATGTGAGTGGTCCCTGTAACGTATTTAAAAATATTTTTTTGTGATAGAAAGAGTTGTGTGTAACCTAACTTAGTTACACCTAACGAAAGCCTAGTGCAATTACTTCCCTCTCTGGGTTATTTTATTTCAGATACAAATTAGAAAAGCTAGCGATAACACTTGTGACAGTGAAGGAAGGCTATAAAGATGCAGATTAAAACTTTACACACAATTACAACATCATTAATGCTGGAAGATATGCATCCTAGAGAAATTGGTGCACATAAAACACAAATACAAATAGTGATCGATCGAGATCGAGATCCATATGTGTGTATGTGTATGGCAAGGTTGCATGAGCAAAAATTTGATTTCATCTGATGCATGAGCAAGAAGTTTTCAAATCACTTGATTTTTTTTATTCACAAACTGTTTAAAGTGTATACATCAATTTAAATGGAGGAGATCGTTCATAGGCAAACAAAGTCTAAATGTCACACTCTGCTTCCCAAAATACATGAAAACGGAGTCGCGATGAGAGTCGACGACGTATGTATGCGAGAAAAATACCCACGCGCATACGCTAAGCCTAAAGTAATTTGAACAAGCTATAAAATCTACTACGATAAATTAATATCACTACATATGACATATAAATATCTAACACAATGATAGCAGATGAATAAAGAAAAAAATGACAATTGATACGATATAGATAGAATCAGGAAATAACATGAATAAAAGAGTAAGAATACCTATAATCAAGAAAAAGGAGACTCTAACTCCTCAAGATGTTGTGATCCTCTACCAATACCTGATCAGTAATAAATAGTCACAGATCTGGATATACAAATTTAGGGAGTCAGAACTCCTAGTGAATGTGTAAGAATAAACTTGAAAGTGCATGTGTATATACATATGAGCAGATAAAGAAAATTATATACAGGAATAAGAAATGACATGAATAAAGTAAATAAACAGTAATGTGGATAGCACACAGTAGAATATGTGTCCATTTCAGGTATTCAATCAGGTGTCTATAATGATCTATATATCAGGCGGGTAAAGTCAGTCAGTACAAGAGTCAGATGTCTAATCAGGTCAGGTGTAACATCAGGTGTCCAACATACATACACGTATCAGGAAAAGACAATCATTTATAGTACATTATTATTTATTATGTCAACAAGTACCAATTGCCACCTGTAATAGACGCATCCCATACTACGCCTATCACACGTATCAATCGAGGTTATAAGTTATTGAAACTGATCGGTTGAAGACATTATCCATGATTTAGGTGAGTCTCGTACATACCCTGAGCCACGGCCCAGACTCTTGGCGCTGAACCAGTACTGTAACGCCCCGATCCCGGCGATACGGGGTCGTCACTGCAACGTATATACGTAAGTCCGAAGTACCTTCCCGTATATACGCTAAGCATCAGTACAGACAAGAATCAGAGTACGGAAGCATATGGTGCATTATACATTCCAACACATATATATATACAATTACAGAGTTATCACCAGAGGTGATGAATATTACAATAATACATCACAGATACGCGCAAATGCGAGAGTACAAAAGATATACATATATGAACAGTATAAAAGGGTGTCCACATACATGTATACAAGGAATGTACAAGTATGAATAGAAAAAGGGCACTCACGAGTTTGCTAAGGGAAAACTCGAGAGGCATACAGGGGGTCTGGAAGGATGGAGCTCTGAAAGGTCGGCTGGAGGTCCACGCCACCGCTGCGCTACTCTGAGCAGCAAAGGGGGAAATCCACACGCTCCGGGCTCCAGGACCTGGACATGAGAATCCAGGGGAGTCAGTGAAACTCCCCAGGCGAGTAGGATCAAAGCCAGGTGGCGAGCCAAGGGTGAGTACAAGAGTCAAGTACAGAAGACAGGAGGGTTAGAACACAAATGAAGTATATATAAGAACGGGTATAACGTAACAATCGTAAAACAGGAAATCCGAAGTAAAACTGATCACAAGCAAGATTGATTGTATACGCTTAGGTTACGGTCCCATGAGACTAGTACATCGAAGGAATAATCCAAACAAGGAAACCCTCATCTATATACTTTTATCTCATGCCACCGAATATCCAAGCGTATAGAATCAGAGTTGCAAATCATGTGAAAGTCAAACGGGAATACAAAACGGGAATCACGACATGCATAGCAGATGTAACAGGAATCAATAACTGGAATCTATTATTATTATTACTTGTCTGACCCATATATCTAGGTATGTGACCTGGTGTACGGCCAACCCCACATACATCCATATATAAGCAAGCCAAGGGTTGTTACGGAAGTAGATGGAGAACTGACAGAGCTTCTTATAGTGGTACATACACCTGGGACCAGTTTAATGGTCCAAAGGTTCCCATACACCTGGGACCGGTTTGGAGGCCCAAAGTCCCCCTAACAGTAAACATGTGGGCCCTTAGTCCCACTAAAACTTTCCGCCGCATATATCATATTCCATCACTATAAGCAAGGTATCATTCCGGCATCCATCACTTCCTCCCATACCCATACAAGTTGTCCTTTTTATAGCTTATGAACATAATTATCAGATTTCGGGAATGAGCAATATCATAACAAGAATACATAACAGTGATCAGTACATAACAGTAATCAGGTACCACATTCCCTTTATCGTGATAATTATAAGAATCGGTATATCATGCTTGGTGTCAAGAGATAGCATGATAAATGGTGATGTATATCAAGTAACATGCATAACAATGGATTGATAATAAGTCTGGGTAAGTCATGACATAACAAGATGGTCTTGCCAGATAGTGGCATGTCAGGTGGTCAGGTGATAACATACTAGATGTTAGGTGATATACATGTGTTAAAAGGAAGCATGCAACTGACAGGTCTGAAATAATAGCAAGTAGTAACATGGAAGTGACTCCAAGTCCAATGACCACGAAGGGTCGGCCACGCATGGTATATGATGAAGAAACAAGCATATCATAAGCATGGTTCAAGTACAAGATGAAGCTATCATAATATAAGCAATTGTAGTACAATACATGAATATGGAAATAAGAAGCGAAATACTTATCGATCCGACAAAACAGGAAACTCAAATAGAGAAGAGCGAGACTACTCGCATACAAGAAAGTAGCGAGTGAGAATACTCGCCTAAACTCCAAAATACCGAAAGAGCCGTAATCCACGGAAGCTTGGGATGCGCCACAAAACCTGATATAAATATGTAGAGAGAAGAGGAAGAGAGAAAAGAAGGTAAGATGATGTTTGTCAAATGACAAGTCAAGTAATACATATCAAGTAACGAGTCATGAAGTACAAGATACAAATACATGAACCAAGTATAAGATCCAAGGTAAGAAGATAAGCAACTATAACAGACAGCCAATAATTAGTCGACTGGGTGGACAGGGTAGTCGACTAATAGAGGGGTTAGTCGACTAGGAAGATGGGGTAGTCAACTAATACTGTGATCCAGAGAGTTTGGTTTCTGTTTCAGGAAAAGGTTAGTCGACTAGGGTGAAATGAGTAGTCGACTAACGGACATCTCAAGTCGACTAACAGTATGTTAAGTCGACTAAATCTGTGATACAGAGAGTTGGGATTTATTTCAGGAAAAGGGTTAGTCGACTAGGGTCAAAGGTGTAGTCGACTAAGGGTCTCTAGTCGACTAGGAAAATAGGTAAGTCGACTAAAACTGTGTTTCAGAAAGGTTACGTTTCAACTAAGGGTTTATAGTCGACTAATCTATAGGTCTAGTCGACTAATCGTCTGGAAACAGCAAACAGAACAGATTTTCTAGGGTTTTGTTTGATGATCTAAAAACATGATTTTGATGGCACAAGTGTACATAATATGAAGAGATAGGTATACTAGAAATAGACTAAGTCTTTGGTGATGAAAATTACCCACCAAAAGGAGTGGTTGATGGTGGTAGTTGAAGGAGGTTGATGAAGAAGAAGATGAGCTTTTGTTGGAGTTGATGACCTTGTGGTGGCTTCCATGGAGATGAAGGAGAAAGAAGATGACCTTGTTGTTCCTTAGGGAGTTGGTGGTTGTTGTTGTAGTGATGGAGATGAAGAGGAGTTGGAGATTAGGGCTTTGGTGAAGAGAAGAGAAGAGAAGAGAAGAAAGAGAAAGTTGAAGTGAGAATGAATAAAGAAAGGAGAGGAAAAGTATTTATAGGTTTTGACTTTTGTGAAGGAGGTGCAAATATGATAGAAGAGAGGGGGGTTTTGTGTAAATAGGGGGAGGGTGAGGTGTCCCTCACTTGGCCACTTGGCCGCCATGGAAGAGAGAGAGAGATGCATTCAATGGGGGTAGGTGGGAGTTGGTGGAAGAAGAAAAAGGAATTTGGAATTGTTGGAATTGGAAAATGGGAATTCTTGTGGATTGTGAAGGAAGGAAAGAAATGAAGGAAAAGGAAAAAGGAAAAGAAATTGGAATAAGGAAAGATATTCCCTTGGAAGTAAAAGTGGAAATAATGGAAGTGGCGGATTCCCGGAACTAAGTCGTGGATGCTGAAATCTTTCGGGAAAAATACCGGAATCGTCCGAAATTCAAGTATCTCGAAACGACCCGAAATAATTACCAAAATCAAGAATATTAAACTAAGAATTATAGTGAAATCCGTTTTAAGAAATACTTTATAGTTTTAAAACTAAAAATCCCGGAATCAGTTACCTACCGACTCCGATGGAATTTTCATAAAATCATAAAATCCTCAGAAAAAGAATGTAAGTAGAAAATATGATTCTAAGGAATAAAGCCTAAAGGACCATCATGAAATTCTAAACTGTTTGAGAATTAAAAATCCAGGAATCGGTCAGCGGCACTGGCCGACACCGGTTTTGAAGACTTTCAATTTAATTCAAGAAAAATCCAGAAAATCACAGAAAATCTAATATATTGGAAAATAATATTTGAAACTGAAATCGGTCAATTCTAATTATCAGAATGTCTAAATCGAGTAATACTCTAGGATCGGGCCTTCGGTTCAGACTAGGGCTGACTCCGAATCCACGAATCCAAATCCAAGATAAAACGATCATATAAGGAATTCATAATACAGAATAAATACAGGAAACAAATCGAAAAAATACGACCGAAAATCTGAATACGCAACTAAGTACGTATTCCGGGAACGGGGTATTACAATCCACCCACCTTACAAAAAATTGCGTCCTCGCAATTTCGTTAAGGGGTAAATTGAATACAAAGGGGACAGCGGTGGAATTTATACCAATTAAGATATGAAGCACTAGAGGTAGGGCTCTCAAGTTGGCTGAACAATAATCATCCTCTGTACCTCCGGCTGTATAAATCTTCGAATAATGCTGAATAATACTGCTGATGTCGTGGCTGTGCAATAAATGAGCCAGAATACCGAAGATAAAGAAAACCCTGATAGTCCTGAGCATAATAATAAAGAAGACCGATAATTAAGAATCCCGAATACCAGGCATCAATCACTCTGAACGATATAGTAGAGAATGTAGAATATCCGTAGAGAATCCCAACTGCTGACTTCTGAAAGATAGCTAGATCATAATCGATCTGGAGAATACCAAGCTTCATAGAATTCACCGAAGAGATCACATAATAGCTTCATGCAGAACCAGCCACTACCTTCCTAGTCTAGTCATATCTTAAGATAGTATAAGGCTTCATAAAACCAAAACAGGGAAGGGATATGGAAAGGATTTAGGAATCAAAGGAAAGATAGTCAAGAATAGATAACTCTGCACTTGTAGTTGGAATGTATAACCAAGACTTATGTATTCCAGTTGCAAATTTCATTACCATTAATTTGCCCTCTGGACGTACTGAGGAAGTTAGAGCCTAAGCTCTGATACCAACCTGTAACCCCGATCCCGGCGATACGGGGTCGTCACTGCAACGTATATACGTAAGTCCGAAGTACCTTCCCGTATATACGCTAAGCATCAGTACAGACAAGAATCAGAGTACGGAAGCATATGGTGCATTTATACATTCCAACACATATATATTTACAATTACAGAGTTATCACCAGAGGTGATGAATATTACAATAATAATACATCACAGATACGCGCAAATGCGAGAGTACAAAAGATATACATATATGAACAGTATAAAAGGGTGTCCACATACATGTATACAAGGAATGTACAAGTATGAATAGAAAAAGAGCACTCACGAGTTTGCTAAGGGAAAACTCGAGAGGCATACAGGGGGTCTGGAAGGATGGAGCTCTGAAAGGTCGGCTGGAGGTCCACGCCACCGCTGCGCTACTCTGAGCAGCAAAGGGGGAAATCCACACGCTCCGGGCTCCAGGACCTGGACATGAGAATCCAGGGGAGTCAGTGAAACTCCCCAGGCGAGTAGGATGCAAAAGCCAGGTGGCGAGCCAAGGGTGAGTACAAGAGTCAAGTACAGAAGACAGGAGGGTTAGAACACAAATGAAGTATATATAAGAACGGGTATAACGTAACAATCGTAAAACAGGAAATCCGAAGTAAAACTGATCACAAGCAAGATTGATTGTATACGCTTAGGTTACGGTCCCATGAGACTAGTACATCGAAGGAATAATCCAAACAAGGAAACCCTCATCTATATACTTTTATCTCATGCCACCGAATATCCAAGCGTATAGAATCAGAGTTGCAAATCATGTGAAAGTCAAACGGGAATACAAAACGGGAATCACGACATGCATAGCAGATGTAACAGGAATCAATAACTGGAATCTATTATTATTATTACTTGTCTGACCCATATATCTAGGTATGTGACCTGGTGTACGGCCAACCCATACATCCATATATAAGCAAGCCAAGGGTTGTTAACGGAAGTAGATGGAGAACTGACAGAGCTTCTTATAGTGGTACATACACCTGGGACCAGTTTAATGGTCCAAAGGTTCCCATACACCTGGGACCGGTTTGGAGGCCCAAAGTCCCCCTAACAGTAAACATGTGGGCCCTTAGTCCCACTAAAACTTTCCGCCGCATATATCATATTCCATCACTATAAGCAAGGTATCATTCCGGCATCCATCACTTCCTCCCATACCCATGCAAGTTGTCCTTTTTATAGCTTATGAACATAATTATCAGATTTCGGGAATGAGCAATATCATAACAAGAATACATAACAGTGATCAGTACATAACAGTAATCAGGTACCACATTCCCTTTATCGTGATAATTATAAGAATCGGTATATCATGCTTGGTGTCAAAAGATAGCATGATAAATGGTGATGTATATCAAGTAACATGCATAACAATGGATTGATAATAAGTCTGGGTAAGTCATGACATAACAAGATGGTCTTGCCAGATAGTGGCATGTCAGGTGGTCAGGTGATAACATACTAGATGTTAGGTGATATACATGTGTTAAAAGGAAGCATGCAACTGACAGGTCTGAAATAATAGCAAGTAGTAACATGGAAGTGACTCCAAGTCCAATGACCACGAAGGGTCGGCCACGCATGTATATGATGAAGAAACAAGCATATCATAAGCATGGTACAAGTACAAGATGAAGCTACCATAATATAAGCAATTGTAGTGCAATACATGAATATGGAAATAAGAAGCGAAATACTTATCGATCCGACAAAACAGGAAACTCAAATAGAGAAGAGCGAGACTACTCGCATACAAGAAAGTAGCGAGTGAGAATACTCGCCTAAACTCCAAAATACCGAAAGAGCCGTAATCCACGGAAGCTTGGGATGCGCCACAAAACCTGATATAAATATGTAGAGAGAAGAGGAGAGAGAAAAAGAGAAGGTAAGATGATGTTTGTCAAATGACAAGTCAAGTAATACATATCAAGTAACGAGTCATGAAGTACAAGAGACAAATACATGAACCAAGTATAAGATCCAAGGTTAAGAAGATAAGCAACTATAACAGACAGCCAATAATTAGTCGACTGGGTGGACAGGGTAGTCGACTAATAGAGGGGTTAGTCGACTAGGAAGATGGGGTAGTCAACTAATACTGTGATCCAGAGAGTTGGTTTCTGTTTCAGGAAAAGGTTAGTCGACTAGGGTGAAATGAGTAGTCGACTAACGGACATCTCAAGTCGACTAACAGTATGTTAAGTCGACTAAATCTGTGATACAGAGAGTTGGGATTTATTTCAGGAAAAGGGTTAGTCGACTAGGGTCAAAGGTGTAGTCGACTAAGGGTCTCTAGTCGACTAGGAAAATAGGTAAGTCGACTAAAAAGTGTTTCCAGAAAGGTTACGTTTCAACTAAGGGTTTATAGTCGACTAATCTATAGGTCTAGTCGACTGATCGTCTGGAAACAGCAAACAGAACAGATTTTCTAGGGTTTTGTTTGATGATCTAAAAACATGATTTTGATGGCACAAGTGTACATAATATGAAGAGATAGGTATACTAGAAATAGACTAAGTCTTTGGTGATGAAAATTACCCACCAAAAGGAGTGGTTGATGGTGGTAGTTGAAGGAGGTTGATGAAGAAGAAGATGAGCTTTTGTTGGAGTTGATGACCTTGTGGTGGCTTCCATGGAGATGAAGGAGAAAGAAGATGACCTTGTTGTTCCTTAGGGAGTTGGTGGTTGTTGTTGTAGTGATGGAGATGAAGAGGAGTTGGAGATTAGGGCTTTGGTGAAGAGAAGAGAAGAGAAGAGAAGAAAGAGAAAGTTGAAGTGAGAATGAATAAAGAAAGGAGAGGAAAAGTATTTATAGGTTTTGACTTTTGTGAAGGAGGTGCAAATATGATAGAAGGGAGGGGGGTTTTGTGTAAATAGGGGGAGGGTGAGGTGTCCCTCACTTGGCCACTTGGCCGGCCATGGAAGAGAGAGAGAGATGCATTCAATGGGGGTAGGTGGGAGTTGGTGAAGAAGAAAAAGGAATTTGGAATTGTTGGAATTTTGGAAAATGGGAATTCTTGTGGATTGTGAAGGAAGGAAAGAAATGAAGGAAAAGGAAAAAGGAAAGAAATTGGAATAGGAAAGATATTCCCTTGGAAGTAAAAGTGGAAATAATGGAAGTGGCGGATTCCCGGAACTAAGTCGTGGATGCTGAAATCTTTCGGGAAAAATACCGGAATCGTCCGAAATTCAAGTATCTCGGAACGACCCGAAATAATTACCAAAAATCAAGAATATTAAACTAAGAATTATAGTGAAATCCGTTTTAAGAAATACTTTATAGTTTTAAAACTAAAAATCCCGGAATCAGTTACCTACCGACTCCGATGGAATTTTCATAAAATCATAAAATCCTCAGAAAAAGAATGTAAGTAGAAAATATGATTCTAAGGAATAAAGCCTAAAGGACCATCATGAAATTTCAAACTGTTTGAGAATTAAAAATCTAGGAATCGGTCAGCGGCACTGGCCGACACCGGTTTTGAAGACTTTCAATTTAATTCAAGAAAAATCCAGAAAATCACAGAAAATCTAATATATTGGAAAATAATATTGAAACTGAAATCGGTCAATTCTAATTATCAGAATGTCTAAATCGAGTAATACTCTAGGATCGGGCCTTCGGTTCAGACTAGGGCTGACTCCGAATCCACGAATCCAAATCCAAGATAAAACGATCATATAAGGAATTCATAATACAGAATAAATACAGGAAACAAATCGAAAAAATACGACCGAAAATCTGAATACGCAACTAAGTACGTATTCGGGAACGGGGTATTACAAGTACCTGCCACAAGGTAGTCAAAAATATGTATAACATAAACAAGAACAAGGATGGGGTGTCAGTCACCCCGGGAACCCTGTAGTGGAACCCTCTTTCGACTGCGCAACCTATATCCAGGTCCACCCATAATACAAACGCTGTCTTCTCCATCAATTTTCCTAATTCCAATGTAAGTTGTTTAGTATCATATTATTAGTTTATTAAGATTATTTAATGTGCATGCTACTTAGATCACTGGGATAACTCAGTGACAGTCACGGTAACAACGTCAACATGTGTAATTAGGATACGGTATAACATGATATATAATGTCAGTGATCACGATACCAGTATAACAGGATATGTAACAAGTATAATTGTTGACACTCCAAAAAGACAAGCACCCGGGTAGTACTTCAACCGGTCCGAACGATAACTACACTCGGTGACAATTACAAAAGTTAGAGTCCTGAACGAGCTGATGACCAGATTTATGCTTACTTTAGAGGCGAAGCAGGCCTACAAGGCTATGTCTGTTCAAACACCTAGCCTCGCATGAGCCCAAAAGGGGGCTAGTTTCGCTCATAGCCTTGTCAAAAGGGTCGAAGCCACTAGCTTCGCACAAAGCTTCAATCAGCCCCGCTGAGGGCTAATCTTAGCTTCGTTGGAAGCTTTCTCGCCAACTTCGCTGAAAGTGTGGCTCAGCTCCACTCTGAGCTAACCTTCTAGCTTTGCTTAAAGCTTCACCTAACGCATCAATTGGGCTAACTTCTAGCCTCATTTGAGGCCTTGAACATAGCTTTGCCTGAAACTTTTAACTTCGCATGAAACTCCTATCTAGCTTCGCCGCGAGCTTTTGCAGGTCATTTGACGGTTCCCAAGCCCCCTAAGGGAGGGATTAGCGATTATAACTCCACTTCTAATAGTGGAGTTAGTTGCTTTAGTGGGCGGTTACACCCACCCACTTGGTCCCACGATAAGTGGAGACGTGCATGTGAGTTTCAACACCCTAACTTCGCCAGAGACCACTTTTAGCTTCGCTACCAGGCTATATCAAGCCTGGCGCGAAGCTAAAAAGCTGATTCAGCCTTGTTAAATTCAAGGGGCAGTTACACCCTTATTTTTGGTATAAATAGTCCCTTGCAAGAGAGAAAAGGGGCTGAAAATTTTCGGAGATCTAAGAGACCTTTAGCCCAAAAGTGTCTTCTTACTTTTAAGCTTCCAAAGTTCCAGAGACTCAACTCTCTTTCATTCAGGGTCCCAACACTCTAAGTCTTCTATCTTCAAAGGATTTCTAGAACCAGGCGAGAAAGAAATTTTCTCGAAAAGGCTTGAACATCTGACCGATTGCATCATCAACTAGATAAAGAGATCGTGCACTGATCAGATTCTCATCGGCATACCTTCTCAGAAATCTCAGAGGAGATTTACTTGTAATCTTTTTTTTAGAAGAATTACTTGTAATTTCTCTCCTCGATCTTTTGTAAGTTTTCCTGCATAATCAATGGATAATAAGATGGCGACTCCGCTGGGGAGTAGAGTCTTCTTCTACAATAAGGAGATGATGTCGCAATGCAACAGACAGAGTACTGAATCCATCACCGTCGAAAATTTGGATATCCACTTTGATCAAGAGAAGTTCGAGGAACTGCTCTTTGAGGGTGATCCAGCACTTCATGCACGGAAGCACAGGAAAGTCTCCGTAGCCAAAGCTCCATGGCTACAGATCAAAATGCAGCGCCGACTGAGACCGTATCCAAATTAATTATAAAAAGCTTATGTCAATGAGTAGTGATACTCAAAATAATAGTATATTTATCATGCATGCATGCCCCTTGACTCTGCTCGATCACTGAATAACAAGAGAGCTCAAGGAGATAAGATGAGTGGCAGACACATGATGTATTTTCAGTGTAGATTTTAATGTAATAAAAATTTTAATGTGGATGTAAATATGATGTGACAAGAGAAAAAATAAAAAAATAATATTGCATTCACAATTCTTAAACTGTGACATCTAATAACTTAAAATTATAAATTACCATTTGAGTTAGAACTCAAAAGTGTCTTTACGTTAGTAAAAGTAATCTAAAAAGAAAAGAAAATACGCAAAAAAGTTACAAACTGTGTGTGCTAGCACTCTCTTTGCTATTCTCTTTCTCATCTGTTTATCTGATTAACATTAGCTTTCATTAAGAAACAGGAAATAACTAATAAGAAAATTTTAGAGAAGACAGAAATAAAAATTTAAGAAAAGAAATATTAATATCTCTTTTGGCCTTTTAACTATTATTAATTGGTTCTCCTTTTTTCTGGATCCTCTCTGACTTTTGGCCGTCGCTCTTAGCAAATTATCCCTAGATACCAAACTATTCACAATTCTGATATATCCACTGTTTATTTTGTTTCTTTTGAACTTTTTCCCTCTATCTTTTTTTACCGTTCTTTTATTTCCTCTTTCATTTTCTTTAACAATATTGTGTATCTATTGTGTTGGATCTCTATATCTAACTATGTTTTGATTCAAAGATGTAATGACAAATAATTGATGGATATTTAGCTAAACAGGTTTCATATGACCAAGAAAGAAAATTCTTTATTGGAGTCTCAAATCTAACTCATATTTAATCATAAAGAATGACTCATTAATTTGATTAATATTTAACCATGAAGAAAGGAAGAGCTAGTGTTCAAATATTTCATGCTTTACTTTCGCTATAATCTCTGTCATGATTGACATTTAATTGCACTAATAAATGCTAACGTTTTACAAAAGACTAAATTATTAACCTTTTTGGAGATTTTTTGGAGAAATCAACGTTTAAAGATAAAATAAAAGGTGCATGAAATAATAACTCATCATTTTTCTTGAAAGGAAAATTTTATTAAAGTCTTTAGTCCAATTATAATTAACCATCTATTTATCTTTTTGTTTCTTTCCTAGAATAAGACTAATTCTTTCTCTCTTCCTTTTTTTTGTTTTTTGTTTTCTCCTTTTTTTTTATTGTTTTTTTAAAATCCATACCTGCCAGCTAGATTTGAGGAGAGACAACCTCAACAGAAGATAGATCCTGCATGACCGCCTTGTTCTACTAGAAATTTTTCAGAATATTATTGATTTAAAGAATTTAATTGCTTATTAAAGTTTGTAAGATTTTTATATGAAAATTGATTCTAAAATATTTTGTTGTACATATTTTAACAATATATGAGCTAAAAACAGTGTGTTTTTTTGTATCCGCCCTTTGGGCCGCACTTATCTCCATATTCAAGGTAGACATGAATTTAGTATTATGACAGGAACTAAATTTCCACCGACATAATATCAGCAAATTATCAGCCCAATCTATGAATTCTTCGGGTTTAAATCTGAATTGTAGGCCTTTGGGCTTCTACTAGAAACCAGGCCCAATAGAAAACTAGGCCCTACCCAAAACACTAATATATTCTATTTCTTGTCCCCAGCCCAAAGGAGTGACCAGAGACGTCCTTCATATTTTGATTAAAGACCTTGGGGATCCAGGTTTGCAGATAGTTAAATTTGTGATGTTGAAGCCTACACAAAAGAGACTAGTTAAATTTGCCACCGTATGCCATCTGCTAAAATAATGCAATAGTTTACAAAGTATTGTTCAGTGAGTTTACATTTTGTGCTGCGCTCTATCAAGAAGATTATAGTCTTGGCAAAAGGGAAATATGTAATTTTGATGGTTAGGATTTTAACGGTTCAAATTGGACTGGTTTCTGACACATCCAATATCGAAACCCGAACTCAAGACAGTAGTTTGATTTTTATCTAGAGAAATCAATTTTTACAATTTGAGGAGATCAGTTAAAGACATGCAAGGAATATTCACCACTTTTTGTAACGTTTTAATAACTTGAAATGCTTAGAGACAATACTGATTTATTCTTAGAAAATAAATATCATGAACGCTTTAAATGCATTATTGCCAGTTCCTGTTTGGATAACTAGCAAGCCCCTCATACACATAAATACACATTTATGTATATGTATGTATATGGGCAATCAAAGATGGTGTGAAGAAAGATAGCCCCATTATCCCAAATACATCAACAAATTTGCATCGAAGACTTATCTCCAAAATCAAGCAGCAAGCACTCACCAAGTCACCATCCTCCCTTGCAATCCTGTAGTCAAGTTTAGCGCGCATCCGAAGACAACCGCGAATCTGAAGCATCGGCCATCAATGCTTATCATCAAGTTTAGCTCATCTAGAAGAAACACAGAAACCATACTAAAGAACAGCAAAAAGAAAAAGGTACCTGAATGTTATTTCAGCTTTGTATACACCGCATCTTCTTTCTTCAACAAACAAGAAAGAACGACACATAAAAACAGCAAAAAAATGCAAAGCAGCCAACAACACTAGTCAAAAACCCATCTGAACGGCGACAGATTTAAATACAGAATTCAAATACTACAAAATCTCTCGTTTGAAATGAATGAACCAGAAATCTATAATACAGCGAGGTTCCCTCTCGGCTGAAAACACTCTCATAAACTAAAGAAAGCAATAGGAAAAAATGTACGGCCTACATCAGTTATGAAGAGGATTTGCACCAGTAGGGACCCTCCTCATATCTGTCGCCTCCCAATTATCACCGCTTGCGGGAGCTACTGTTCCTCCTGGAACGAGCGGAAGAGGAGCCAGGTTGAGGAATGCAGATGGCCGAGAGGCCTTCACGAGCATGACAGAGCCATGGAAGATCATCTCTGATTGCATCAGAACTGACAAGACAACGAACAAACACAAACCAAACCCTAGTCTCCTCTCCACAGAGCAAATCATGATATGGTCAATACCACAACTGATAACAATCACTGTGTGATTTTGGAGAACAAAGCTAAAGTGCGCACTGGCTGCCTGAGATGACTCTGCTGTGTCACTAGAATATTGGCAGGAAGACGTGAGAGTGGGAAAGGAGTGACATTAGTTTGCAAGTCAAACTGCTACTAGATTGGCCAAAGATAAAAACTATAGAATATAAATCCAAGTGTGTGTGTGTGTGTGTGTGTGTGTGTGTGAGAGAGAGAGAGAGAGAGAGAGAGAGAGAGAGAGAGAGAGAGATTCTGTGATTTAAACTAAGGTGGTGGGCCGGCGCAAGCCGTGGGAACTGTCACATGGGGGAGACCGGCATGATTCCTGGAACATTCTAATGTTATTTCTCCCTCTACTTCTAAGGCTTGGGACTTCCCTTCTAATCTTAGTTTATTTATTAATGCCCTACATGTCACTCATATAATATGTGCCCTAAGCATTGAGTTCTGTAAACTGCATTGAGTTCTGAAAACTATATTTCTTCCAGCATTCTGCTGCAATATTGTATTCAAGGTCTGTCTAAAATTATGTCTACTTGACCTTCTCAGCCTTCTCAATTCATCTTCCCCTTCGATTCTAATGATTCTAAATTATGACACTCATAATAATGGTCAAAATTGAATGCTTCCATAGAGGAGATTCTAAAAGAAACTTGCCTTGATTAGGTGTGCCCAAGGACATTGGTTTCTGAAAAATAATCACACTATGATATGCTTCTGGCAACCAATGCAATTAAGAAGGAACTAACAAACAAAAACTACCTTGTGATCTCATTAATGATGCCTTGAGAGAGAAGGGGTGTTATGTCTTGGAGGGCAAGCAGTTTCTTGGGAGAATTGACACTTTGAATGCTCCAGCACTGAAGAAAGAAAAAGGTAAATTGGTAGAAAGTTCAAGGTCAAGAACGGAACGAAATGGGGCAAATTCAAGATCGGACAGTTCAAAAAAGATGAATTTTGTTGCAATCAGAATGTTTGGCAAGCATTTCACTAAGAAAATGAAATGCACAACACCAAAAAAAAAGCATGATAAATGGTGCATTGAGACACACTTATTTGCTTTCAGATTTGTTATTTCCCATAATGATCTATGATTTCCAACTCATTGATTAAGTTGTATAAATATACTGATAAATTTGAAGTTTGCTGACCGAGGTATTAGTAACTTAGAAACTGAAAATGGTGATTTCCTCTGATTTATATGTTCTCCCGTTTTGAATGCGAGATTGAAAATGTGAATCGTCCACTCATGAAACCAATAGCTTAAGGAGTTTGCTCTCTTCATAACTGTTAAAATCTAGGAATTCTGTGAAATCAAAACAACATTGAATATATAAACTTTGTGTCCCAGGAAGAACTTGTAGAAATATCTGAAATACAAAGATCAATGTATGACACGGTATAGTGATGGGATACAAGTATCAAATACTCAATAAGAAAAGTAGAACGACTATATTATTAGAGTTTACTTCAAGAACCAGGACGCAATTCCCCTAGATCACAATATGGTAAATACATGATAATGACAGCATCTGCTGGACAAAGATCCAATAAAATATTTAATTAACCCAGATCATCATGCTGACAAATCTAGTAATAAATTAGCACTATATAAATATAAAGAATGCTTACAGTCATACAAACGGGAGCACCTTCAGAGCCAGTTGACAAAGAATCACTAGATCAACAACACTTTCTTAGCAGTAATGTGAATGGAGACAGGAAAACTGATCTTTGATACTGGAACACAAACAATTTCTGAAGAACTCTCGATTTTCCATGTGATAGATCAGAGTATATTATCATGGCTACTCGTAGAATACATAGCTGCAGCCAGTAATAAAGGTGGTACCCAAGAGAAGGCTGGTAACAAGGCAACAGGCCCTACTCCACAAGCTCCCATGAGAGAATAGCATTGCTGCCAAAATCAGGAAATGAAAATTAGATGATGGAGTGATACCAATTATACAATCAAGCAATGAATTGATTAACAGCATATCATACCTTAAGACGTATACAAGTGAATACAACACTAGCCAAGAGAAGAGCACCCTTCGTCCTGTCCCCAGACGCATCCAGGAGGATATCGTTTTGGTCTCTAGAGTTTTGGGTGGAGATCCTGCAACAAATTGCAATCACTGTTCTGGCTCTATTGTTTTTCTGGCAGAAGATTGAAATCAAGCTGCTGCCCTTCAGCATACAATCCGAGTAAAAACAAAATACATGAAAGGCAACGTGATGGTCAGTACATCAGGGTTGCCAAGCCTGATCGAATTCATTGTATGAGGACTGTTTATTCTCGAACCGAACATATACATTGGAGCAATATCCCCATTCTCAGAAGTCACATGACCCCAAAACCATGGAAATCTGAGTAAACACAGAAGGTAAACTACCATGGAAGACCACAGTGCCTTCTTCCTTGAGCCATTAATCGCTTAAAATTAGTCGTCGTTAAATCCGCAAAATGATACAAACTAAAATTTCTAAAGCTAACTATTACAAACGAATATAGCAGTGAGTTCAGGTCAATTCCACATGGAGATTTTGTTGAAAATCAATTAAAGACAGTAAACAAAAATAATTTGAGAAACCAACTGTAAAAATAGAGACTAATCTAAACTTCATTGATTCTAAACTAATTCTAATTGAATATTCACTAAGGAGAGAGATCAAATTTTTAACAAGTTATTTGGCTTAGAATCAATCTATATTTCATGGTTTGAACTGCTAGATTACGCAAGTATCATTCTTATTCATTTAGGCATACTCTATCTACTGTAATACTACAAGAATATCAATAGACTCCGATATCTCGAAGTAAAAAGAACAAAAGTATCATGCATATGTAAACTCTAATCCTAAGCATAAACTATCTCCTGAGTAGAAATCTAGAGGCATAACCTATCTCGAATATTAAGCAAAAAATCGATAACATCAAAATATAAATCCACCACTTCATATAGACTTCATCATAACCCAAGAATCAAATATTTAGT
This sequence comes from Agave tequilana, assembly GCA_038442645.1. NCBI lineage: Eukaryota > Viridiplantae > Streptophyta > Magnoliopsida > Asparagales > Asparagaceae > Agave > Agave tequilana. The sequence goes on along the minus strand of JAVJIF010024828.1, from coordinate 41,724 downwards.
TACTCATATTCTTTGCAATATTAACAAATATCCAATAAATTTCAGTGCAAGAAAGGAGTAATATTCAATACAAAGATTATAACCCAATTAAGAAGGAGAGAAAAAATAAATAGGTCTGACTTTTCAAACACCCTAAGTCACTTCCGTGACCTGCCTTCCTCTTTCTCTTGATGTCTCACAACGAATGCTTCTCCTCTTCTCCGATCTGAAGAGCGAGCAGAGCTTCGATGGCAGCGAGCAGGTTCCTTCGTCTCCAATTGAAGAGCGAGCAACGCTTTCCTCTACGATGGTACTTGTTTTCTCCCTCATCTCAGAACTTCTCCTCTTCGTTTATAGCTGTTGTTGTGGTTGATTCGTTGCTATCTCTTCAGCAACTTTATCCATACACTGGGGAGAATGAGTCAGTTAGGATTTAATTTTATCTCTTCGAATCTCACCAATTTTTTGAAGAAATACTTATCTTTTGCAAAGCTTCTTCCCTTTCTGTTATTTGAACTTATCCAAAACCGCTCGTTTGGTTGCTTGTAAATAGAGATTTGATTTGATTTTCGATTTGTTGCTGAAGCTTGCGTATAAGGATGTTTGCATTTAATTCATAAATTGTTCAATAAGAGTATGAAATAGTAAAGATTATTAGACTTATTAAATACCGCCAAACCTAATCTTTACTTGTCCTCAAGCAAAGTTTGAAAATTGACTCTCTTTTTTCAATAATAAAACTATCATTTTCTTAGAAAACACGATTGCATTAAGCGTATGCAACAATCCTTTAAACATTCAGGTAATCCTCCAGGATGAGTTATAATTTTGTGAGGATTTGCAGTGATGTTACCCATAAATATTAGATTGTGTAATTTGTTCAATTGGCAAATTAAATTCATATCAATCATATTACCCCGCATAAATGTTAGCATATAAACATAGAATCACCCAAGACTAATATTATGAATTGTAGAAGTCTGGTATACCCCAATTTTCAAAAAAAATAAAATAAAAGTAAATCTTCTGACTTATGGTACTTTAACTCAATTGTTTCATGCACATCATTATAATTAAAAGATTTTAATCAAACTCACTCTTACAACATCTTATTCAAGATCATTGTTTAATTAAATTACACTGTGACCCGGAGGCTATTTAATTCAGGCATTATCTTTCTATTATTATTATTTTTCAAAGTACCATACTTTTCTGAACTGGTAACTCCCGTTTGAAACATCTGAACTTTTAACCAATGATATTTCTAGTATCAGAGGCCAAGATTATCAACCCTTTTGAAACCGTGAAGACTTTTAACCTCAGAATGACACTTGCTTGGCAGGAGTGAAAATAAGAGAATATCCACACGCATTTGTCCTCTCATGGTCTTGAACACAAAATATTTTTTTTTACTTAATTAGAACTCTGATTTTCATCTCATAAACTCCTTATCAGAATACAATAATCATACAAATCTTTTAAACTCGCATAAAAATAAATTAAATTAATATCTTCTAACTGTAAATAGTGAAGCTATGAAAAAAAATGAATCCAAGTATCCATTGATCAGAAAAATAGGCTTTTATCTAAATTTCATACTTTGACAGGTTATACATTATTCCTTCAATTTATAAGTATTCATCTCATGTTTTTCTAGTTTATATTCGATTTGCACAGGGTAATATCCAAAATATGAGATAAATCTACAAATTGACAAACTCTGGCAATTTAAATTCTAATCGCACCCCCAAGCCTAAATCAAATGTTGTTCTCAATATTTTAATAAAAATAAAGGCAATGAGAGTGGATCGAGTATACCAGATTTGCAACACAAGTGATAAAATGTGTTGAGATGTTCCCTCAAACCTAAAATGAACATACATTTGCAGTGACACACATGTTAGTTTAAAAATTTCAATAGACTCGATAAAATTGGGATGCCTCCAAATAAGCGCTAAGTTTAACGTCTTCAGCCAGACGTAATTCTATTCAGTGTAAATTTATGATCTCAATCATCTGTCCATCAGCAATATTTTCCATAAAATGTTTCAATCTTCGTCCATTTACTTTAAAAATGTTCTCATTTGTTGGATTTTTATTTCTACGGCCCCATGAGAAAACACTTGGGTGACTATGAATGGTTCCCCACCTAGAACAAAGCTCACCTGAAAACAATTGTGGCCTGGCATTGAATAACCCCACTTTCTAGTTGGGCTCAAAAGTCTTTCGACTAATGTGTTTCTCATAAACGCTTTAGTCTTGGCCTTATAGTTGTGTGCATTCAGAGTTCTTCCAATTCATTGAGTTGAAACCTACGGGTGGAACCACTTGAATTTCTTAATGGCCCAATAGGCACGACGCTCAAATTCAATTGGAAGATGACAAGCCTTCCCAAATATTAACATATAAAGGGACATTTCAATAAGAGTTTTGAATGCCCATAAGGCATCATCTAGTCAGTTGACAAATCCTTGCAATCGGGCCTAATGATCTTTTGAAGAATGTTTTTATCTCCTTATTAGACACCTCTACTTAGCTACTTGTTTGCGGGTTATAAAGTGGTGCCACCTTGTGTGTGATTCCATATCTGCGCAGAAGAGCATCAAACTTCGAATTTCTAAAATGCGAGCCATGGTCACTAATCCCTGTTTAAATATCGGCCGAGTCGACCGAGATATCGTCTGATATCTCCTTTTTTACCTCTTGCCGATACGATATGTGAAAATCATTCGACATATCGTTTGCAGCAAGAAACGGCCAATATTTAAAATATCGGCCGATAAATCACTTGATATCGGCTGATAAATCGCCCGATATATCGCCCGATATGAAATAACTTATTTATTGCACGACTGCATGCAGATGTACATTATTTTTTACTGTCTTTGCATGCATATTACATCTTTTTATTAGGTAGATGATATCTATGACACTAAACCAACTTTTAGTTATCAATATTTCATTACATATAGTATCCGATATGAACGGCCGATATGCGCGCGTATCCCCGATATCTCCATCGATATCTGATATCCGATATGAAAAACTCCCATCCGATACGATCCCGATATTCGATATTTAAAACCTTGTCACTAATAATAGCATGGGAAATTCAAATCAGCTAATGATATTGCTTTGGACAAATTTGATCCCAACTTTATAGGCAATAGTGCGAGTGGACACTGCTTCGATTCATTTTGAAACATAATCAGCAACCACAAAAATATATTTAAATCCACATGAAGACAGAAAATGACCCATTAAGTCAATCCTCCACACATCTAAGATTTCTACCACAAGGATAGGAGAAAGAGGCAACACGTCCCTTCGAGACATGTTCCTACAGTTTGACAATGCTCATAGGATTGTCAGAAGGTGTGCATCTTTAAAAAGTGAAGGCCAATAAAAATCACATTGCAATACAATTGTTGTTTTTTCTTCCCGGAAAATGTCATCCACAAGCGTGTGACAAAAAGTGAGAATGCTATGAAATTCGCTCTTGGGAACACATCGCATGATGACTTGATCAGGGCACACTATGAACAGTTCCAGTTCTTCCCAAAAGTAATGTTTTCCAAAAGTAATGTTTTAATTGGGGAAAGAATCTCTCTTGTTTGCACCATCCTATGAGAATATGTCCAATCGATGAGTAATTGATAATGTTGGTAAAACCAAAAGTAGATACTTGAGACACGGAAAGTAGTTCATCTGGGAACGACTCTTTGATGGGCTGAGTGGTCTCTAGGGCATCACTCAAAATTCTATACAAGTGGTTAGCAACAACATTGCCAGAACCTTTCCTGTCCCTAATCTCAATGAGAAATTCTTGCAGCAACAGGATCCATTTAATCAATCATGGCTTGACTTTTTTCTTTGAGAGCCAAATGTCTCAAAGCAGCATGATCAACATATACCACAATCTTGAAACCCAAAAGATATTGCCTAAATTTCTCTAAAGCAAGTACTACTGCTAACAATTCCTTCTTTATTGTGGTGTAATTCAGTTGAGCTTCAGAGGGTATGGTACGGCTAGCGTAATAGATCACAACAGATTTCTTATTTACTCTTTGACCCAAGACTGCTCAAGTGCAAAATCTGAGGCATCGCACATGATTTCAAAAGGAAGAGATCAATCTGATGGTTGAATGATTGGAGATTTGGTCAAGGCATCCCTAAGAGTTTGAAAAGTTTCAGGACAAGACTCATCAAAGACAAATGGTGTGTCCTTAGCAAAAAGGTTGCACAAGAGACGAGAAATTTTGGAGAAGTTCTTGATGAACCGGCGTTAAAATCCGGCATGACCTAAAAAAGATCGAATCTGATGGACAAAAGTTGGAGGTGGAAGCTTAGAGATCAACTCTACCTTGGCTTTCTCTACCTCTATCTCTATTGGAAACAACATGACCCAACATGATCCCCTCACGGACCATGAAATGACTCTTCTCCTAACTTAAACTAGATTTGTCTTCATGCAACGTTTCAACACTTTCTCTAACTTGTGGGGACAATCCTCAAAGGATGAACCGAACACTAAAAAGTCATCCATGAAGACTTCAAGAAAATCACCTACCATGTCAGAAAAGATAAATATCATACACCGCTGAAATGTAGTAGGTGCATTACAAAGACCAAACGACATTCTTTGAAAGGCAAAGGTACCGTAGGGACACATTAATGTGGTCTTCTGTTGGTCTTCTGGATATACAGGCACTTGGCTGTGTCCGGAATAACAATCCAGAAAATAATAGAAGTTTTGGCCCGCTAATTTCTCTTAAGATTTGATTGAAGGGAAGATAAAAGTGAACATCACGAGTCACTGCATTCAGTTTTCTATAATCAATACAAACTCGTCATCATGTGGGAGTGCGGGTTGGAATCAATTCACATAGATTATTTTGCACGATAGTGAGTTCAGATTTCTTTAAAATAACTTGTGTTGCACTCACTTAGTGACAGTCAGAAATTGGATATCTTATACCCGCTTGTCCCCTATTTGAGTCTTCATGAGGACTGCGATGGTTGCAGTCCACACAAAATGACTTATTTTTTAGTTTTTGTGAGGACTGCCATCATGATCGCATTTCTAACAAAATACCCTATTTCTGGTCAACCCTCATAGAACTCATCGCGAGCACGAACAAAACGAGATCTGCAAAAAAGTCGATACAAAAATATTTCCAGGAACTCCGCCCCAGACCCCGAGAGGGGGCTTCCCGCCCCCTTCCAACCCCAAGGCGACCTGACCGCGCAGGTCTACCCGCGAATTACTCACCGTCGGGGTCAAAGTCGAGGGGAGAGCAACGTCAGGTGCAATGGAGAGGGGTAAAATAGAAAATAAAAATATATAAACAAGTGATGATTGGGAGGAATCAATTTATACTAACGTGGATGAGGCTGTAACGAATCAAATTATGACGCTGAGTTTTTTTTTCTAATTATGAAGCAAAGTAGGTGGTTGTAGTAAAATATTTTTTTATATAATTCGTTTATTTTTTTTGGGGTGAAGCTATTTATTTAGTGTCGTTTAAAAAAGAACATCTGACAACTTAATAAGATATATAAATCATGATGGACACTATTTTAGTAGTCACGAGTCAGCAAGAATAACAGCCAGAAATAAATGCATGCATACAAATCCATTGTGTGTGTTAAGCAAATTTCAACAACATATTCCAAATAAATGGAGAAGAAAAGGTCAACAATGAAACTTTCCAACATATTTTCTATTTCACGCAAGATCAAAGCCTAGCCAGAAGCTACAATTAACAAATGCCAGCAATATCACCCTTTTTCTTATTCTTTCTAATTCTATAAAAAAAGTTCTTTCATCAACCCATCTCTCTCGTCATTACTGTACAAAAACAATGGCCTTTAACTCAACACCTATAAACTTATCCCTTTCCTTGTTCATGCTCATCCCTTTTCTAACCCACGCCACCGTCTTATTCAAGCCGAGGTTCCCCATAAACAAGAACTTGATCGACAAATGTTAGCGAAACAACCCAAACTGGGATAGCTCCCGTACGGATCTCGACGGGTGCTCGATTGGGTTTGCTGGAAAAATGAAGCAGAACGTGGGAAAGAGCATGACATTCTACGAGGTTACTAATTCGAGCGACCACGCATCAAACCCCGCTCCAGGTACACTACGTTACAGGGCGAGAATGCTCCCTGGAAAGGTGTGGATTACGTTCAAGGGTCGCATGATGATCACACTCGAAAAACCACTCTATATAAGCAATTTCATAGCAATACATGGAGGAGGAGCGGAAGTTCACATTGCTTATGGGTCTAGATTTGCAGTATACGAGGTATATATATACACAATTCAATTTCTCCTCCAACTAATTCCAGCATCTCTGTAAACCAATCTTATTTGTTGTGCTCAATAGACGAGGCACGTAATAATCCAAGGGCTTTATTTCCATGACATCAAGACATCGGCAGGCACCGTGACGTGGCCGAGCGGCCACGTCAAGCCCATCAGCAGACAAGACCTAGATGCCATCCGTCTCGTCGCGATGGAGAAGGTGTGGATCGATCACAACACGTTCTACAAAGGGGAGGACGGGCTAATTGACGTGTTGAGGGGATATAGCAAGATAACCATCTCCAACAACTGGTTCAAAATCATAATAAGGTCATTTTCCTCGGACATGACAATAAGTGTGTTGAGGACTGTAGAATACGAGTCACCATCGTGTACAACCATTTTGGGCCGTTCTGCCACCAACGCATGCCTAGGATGGGTATGTGCATGTTGCAAACAACTTTTACACTGGGTGGGACCAGTACGCCATTGGTGGAGGCATGAACTCCACAATCTTAAGCCAGGGCAACAGGTAAGTTGCCGCCGACGTTAAAGACCATCATGACCATAGAAAGGTAAACATCAAGTTCCTACAAAATACAAGTTCTAAATTTGTGAATTTGAACTCTCTTGTACGGCACAATTAGTGTAGAGTAGTCAAAGGTAATTCAGAATATAAATATATTATTTTGAAAGGAAAATAAAGGTAGAACCACATGTTGCACTAAGAGTGTATTTGGATGTTTTGAAATAAAAAAATCTGATGTTTTTAGCATTTTATAGATTTATAAGTTACAAGATTAGAATTTTAAAGAATCTAAATATTCGTGTTTGTTTTGAAAACTAAAGTCAAAATAGGAAACAAAGTCATATATCTAAGTAAGATAATCATAAAATTTGAAAGTTCTATTCAGGATATAATTTTTAATTTCATGATTAAAAGATTTTAATATTTTCTTATCTACCTAAATCACTCACATAATTTTTTTTTTAAATTCATATAAAATCTTGTAAGTTTGTGATTTTTTAGACATCCAAATGCAACCTGAGTGAATTTGATAAATTGTTTCACAGGTAGCATGGAGAGAATCAGAAGATTCATGGCACGTGAAATCCGTGATATTTTTAAGAATGGAGCCAATTTCAGCATTCCGGCGAGTGAAGACAGGACAATCCCTAACTACGGCCCAGACGAGAAATTCACAGTGGGAAATCCAGAGGACGTGATGCTGCTAATACAAGATGTGGGTGTTCTAAGCTGTCAGAGAAAGACTCTATGTTAAGAATTGCTAACAACGGTGCATAATTTTTTTCTTTTTCTTTTGGAAACAATTTCGGGGAAAACTGCATATTCGAAGTATCTTCTATGAGGAAATCTGGTCAGGAAAAAAACTAATCTTTTACGGCTTCTCACGTCATTACGTAGATGTTTAGGTTCAGGTCTGTGTCAGGACTATAATCGAGAAACTATTCATTTTACAACCACAATGTGTATAAGAACAAAGTTCTCAAATCTTAGATCATCTTTTCATGTGTGCATGTCTGTGCGTGCGTGCTGATCAAGCCACGTTGAGTGAATTACTTGCTCTTCTTAACAGCAATGGCGAAAACATCTATCTCACGAAGTTCAAGTACTTACCTGGAATGTTGTCAAAATAGATTCTGCATAGCTCATCCATCATTGCAGAGTCAGTTAACCAGCAGTAGCTTGATATGGGTAGCACCTCATGCTAACAACTCTACAAAAGTGACTTTGCACACAAAAGATCAGCAAATAAAAGAGATAGTGCATGAATAACAAGAAACCAGCAAGCATGAATAACAAGACTCGGGTCACCTTCAGCCCAAATACAAGCATAAGAACCCTTGTGGCTCTGCCATTAGAACATTGTCTCCATTATGAAAGCAATGAGAGGAAATGAAAGCCATGATCGTCTAAATATGCGGGCTGATCCTTATAGGCATTTCTACAAACAGTTAGAGGGCATAAATGTTTTAACCCCAGACATGATTACCTTTCAACTTGAAGAGACGCTTGCATCGTCAGAAGATGAATCATCGGGGAAGTTGAATAGTTGACTGCGGGGAAGTTGAATCGTCAGGGACCGCAAGTTGAACAGTTGTCTGAGGGCACCCCTCAGAGCTGTTCCCCACAGCGAGCCCGGACTCGTGCAGGAAATCCAGCCTTTCCAGTCTCCTGCAAAAATAAAATAAATGATCAATCAATCAATCCCCCAAACCCTAACCCTAAAAGAGCAAATAAAGGAAATTGGATAGGAAATTACGGGACGAAGCCAGCTTCTTCCTGGAGCAGTCATGATTCACATACCTCTTGCTCCTCGTAGATCTGCTTTCGGAGCTCCTCGACCTTCTTCTGCTTGGCGTCGTGCTTCTGCTCGTTCATCCACACGTTCTCGATGTTGCGGAGGCTCCCCGTGTGCCATCCCTTTTTCTTTAGAAACTTCAACGCCATTCTTTTCATCAAATTTTGATCTTGATTTTGATTTATAGGGTTTTTTTTGTTCTTCTCTTTTGATCGTATTTGCTAGTTGACGGGATTTTGTAACGAAGAGAGCCTGGAGATTTTGGGAAGGTGACGGAGAGAGGAGTGACAGCGTAAGAGGGCGGTTATTTTTTTTTTTATTTCGAAGCGGAAGAGAGTTCCCATGTGGGGCCCTTTAAATTTGGAGTCCCGATCGCACCGGTGGAACCGGTTCAAAACGGGGGCTGCCCACAACTACATTTAAAACAGCTTTAAGAAATACATAAAAATTCAAGTGTTTTTGAACTACAAATGCTCAGACTTCGTTTCTACTATGTTCTTTTTCTTACTAAGGGCCTGTTTGTTTCGCCGCAAAACGTCGCAAGTCGTAAGTCGTAAAATAAGAATGAAAAAAGTAAACTGTAGCAGAGAAAATATATTGTGTTTTACAGTGGTTGGTAAAATGAAAGTGTAAATGAAAAAGTATATTGTGTTTTACGGTATTTGGTTGGTAAAGTGAAAGTATGAATGAGAAAGTATATTGTGTTTTACGGTATTGATTGGTAACTTAAAAGTGTAAGTGAAAAAATTGGCCACAAAATTAACTGTAACAGTGAATTAAATATTATAAATACTATTAAATTAAATATACTATTGAAAATTAAATTGTATTAATAAATTTGCGATAAAATATTAATAATATTAATATTTTAATTATAACAATAATATTAATAAAATATTAATAAAATTAGTAAAATATTACTCAAATATTAACTAAATAAATAATTATAAAATTTTAAGAAAATCTAAAGAACATAAATAAAATTTTAATGATACTAATAAAACATAAATATTAAAAAAATCTTAAGAAAAATAATAAAATATAGTTATAATATTATAAATTATAAAATACTTAAGATTATTATAATATTAAATTTTATTATAATAATATTGTAATATTAAAAAATATAAAATTAACAAAGTAAAATATAATTATAAATTTAATAATAAAATATTATTATGATATTATTATAATGAATTATTACAATATTAACATAATAAAATATTAATATAATAATTTAATAATAAAATATTATTATGATATTATTATAATGAATTATTACAATATTAACATAATAAAATATTAATATAATTTTAAAGTATATTATAATATTAATAAAGTAATTATTTATATTAAGAAATAAATAAATTTAATATATAATCATTTTATATTAAAGCATATTATTGTTATATTAATAAAATATTTAATCTAAATAAAATATTAAGAAAATTGGTGTAAATATTAATAAAATAATAAAGTATTAAATAACAATATTAAATTAAAATATTAAATATAATAAAATATTAAATATTAAAACAATATTAAAAATAATAAAAAGCTAATAAATACAAATATAAAATAATTAGGTAAGAAATTAAACACTATTAAATATATTAAATATATTAAATATTTAATGATATTAAATTATATATTGATTATCAAGTAACTGCTTTGGGTCTGCAAGTGTATTACAAGTGGAATTTACATGACCACAAAATTAACTGTAGCAGTTGCAAGTTGGAAAATTTGAGTGCAAAAGTGAGAGTTATATGACCACAAATTTAACTGTAGCAACCGCAAGTGGGAAATGAGAGTTGTATTTTGGAAGATATTTTGCAACGAAACAAACAGCGAAAAATAAAAAAGAGATTTTACGACTTGTGATTTTGTGGCCTTTTGCGAGAAAACAAACATGTCCTAAAAGTTAACTACCGCCCCCGGGATTTTTATCAAATTGATCAAACGTTAAAATCCTCAGCACAATTAAGTACTAGTACTTAATTTTCAAGATACAGATACAATCTCAGCAATAGACACATCAAAAGTCTACCTCCATTTTTTGGTAGATATTTTTTTTACATACCTCTACTTAATGTTTTTTGGTTTAATTTAATATGCTTTGATCAATTTGCAAAAAATAAAACTTTAGGAATAATATTATAAAACAAACCCAATGAACATTATTATTTTTTTATTTTCTGAAATTCATCCGGATATCCAACGTTGTTTAACGCACCCCAACTAATTCCGTTGGGTTTGTGCACCTGTCGTACAAAGTTTTCATACACAGTTCTGAGTAAATCGCGCGAATAAATTTCCGACGACAAATGCTATCAAAGAATTTGAATCGTTAAGAAGCAAACTCACAATCTAACAAGTCGAGCACCCTTAATAGACATTATCAAGACTGACAGAAAGAAGGTTTTCTTTCGTGACTTAAATAAAAATTTTCTCCGTCTATTAATCTGTCTTTCCTAAGAGAGAGTAGTATTGACTCGATCTTTCTTCTTTCTCTCAAATAGTTCATCCTTAAAATTATTCTTCTTTCTCTGCCTCTAATTCTAATCGTTCAGTTTTTCATCCACTATACTATTTATCTCAGTAAAAAAAAAACATTGAGTTTTTACAAGTAGTGGCATATTTATACCCGAAAGCCGTAGCTTTCTAGGAGACTCCCCTGGGTTTATCTTCGACACTCTTCTCTCTTATTCTTCACAAATTCCCCGGGGTGCGCACAAACCCTAGCGAAATCAGGATCAAAGAGAGAGATAATTTAAGGGGAAAGGGGACGACTTTCAGGGAAAAAAGAAAAAAAGGGAGAGATGTCTTCTTCATCGGCGAATATAATAGTTCTGCTGAGTTTGGGGATAGCGGGGATAGTGCTGATGACCCGCAAGCTGAAGCGGGTCGTGAAGGAGGATTTGGGGGCTTTTGTGCAGAGATTCGAGATTCTTCCGCCGCCTCAGCCTGCTCCGCCCAAAGCCCCTCACCCCTCACCGGCCTCACCTTCGCCGTCGCCGACGTGTAAGCAAGCCTAACCCTTTCAATTTCTCGATTCAATCTGGATTCTTGGCTTCAGTCAATGAAGTGCTGCCAACTGTGAAATATCTGATATTTTCATAACATTTTATGTAGCATTGTTTGTTGGGCAGTGAACCATTTGATGGTTTGATTTCAAGTTGATTCATTGCCCAACTTGAGATTATTGGCCAATTTAAAGAAAGTTTATTAAATGTCAGTAGCTAATTTTTGTGCTAAGGTTGTTAAATAGCCTAAGAAACTCTATGAAAAATTCTTTATTCAGCCCTATGTAACTGCTGGGAACTTTCTATGATTAATTAAATAGAATGGTGTGTTAAGAATGTGTGTAGCCCGACTCAGCCATGGAATTTAACTTCGGTGTCAACCTTTTCGATTAACACTTAATTTTTGGTTTGTTGTGCGGGAAGCTTGTTTTTGTTTGGCAAGTGGGCTTGTACAAACAAAATAGTATTTTGGTGATTATGTTAGAATTCTACTCCAGAAATGGGTTTGGAACTGTCATTCAAATCCCCAAATATTTATCGGGATGGAATCAGAAAGATTAGTGTTTATAGTGCAAACTGTGTACTAAAACTCAATTTTTAACTATTTTTTTTGCCCTGTGAGATTCCAAAGAGGATTTTGTCCTATGTGGCAACTATGGTCACCAATTGGAGTTGACTGATTTGAATTCCATTTTTTTTAAAGCCCACATGCCACATACAAAACAGGAATTTAGGTTCAATTCCCCACCCAATTCCATTCCCTTCTCTCTCATCCTACTCTCCATTTGTGGGGAAGCTCAAAAGTTGAAAACATCATCACTATGTAGAATATTCAACACATGTTTCTTCATTTCTTCTTCTATTTGTAACAAATGTTTACACACCATTACCTATGTTTAGAGTCATTCCTAAATATTAATCTAAAGGAACTAGTTTTTGAATAGTTTTCTGTTTATATCATCGATATCAGCTCCTAAATTTGGACTACTGTGGTGCTGGCAAACGGATTCACTTTGTAGTCCTCCTTACATGATATTTCTCTTGTTATGATATTCTTGTTACGATGTCCAGCACTATTTCTTTCGACTTGATGGAGATTTAGCTTCAGCAGATTACAAGGTTCATATATACTTTAAATTATTTTGGGTCAATGACTGGAAAGGTATGAGATCATTATTTCAATATGAAAGCATGATAGATATAGAGCATGTATCATATATCCCCTTAATAAATGCATATCATTGTGCTGTCTGTGCAGATTTCAAAATAGTATATCAGTGACCAAACTCTGATTGGTACAATACATACTCTCGACGTTTTTGCAACTATCCATGAATTAATAGCTAGTTGTATAGTTCTCCAAATAATTTGGTCAATATATCAGTAAGATATAGTTCTTGAATCATTCATTGTTTGTTTGTTTGTTTCTTTTTGGTGGAGTTTCCAAATTAAACACAATCAACTTAATCTTTTTTCTTTTCAAAAACCTTAAAGTGTTTTTTTAATATTCTAACTTGAATTCCTTGTCCATCTAACGCTCCCTTCACTGGCTTCAGGATACTTTTCATAACCATAAACTACAATAATATTTAGAAGTTAAACAGAAAGACTTTGTTTTGATTCCTATTGCATGATGTTTCTCCACTTCTTTTCTAAACCGATTGAATTGTTCCCAAACATTGAACTTCTTATTGTCATTCTTAGTTGTTAAAATCCTTAAACAGTCATAATATCAGAGATATCTGCTTTCTCTGTAACATGACCGATTTTGGTATTCCAGACAGACGATTTTTGTTTGAAGTTAGTATAAGCCCCTTTATTTGGACCCATGGCCCAACTCAGCTATGACTTTCAAATTTAAGGAGGGTTAGGAGCATGGTTTGAGGAATCGGCTAGCAGAACTATTATCGTTAAAATTGTTTTGGAATCTGGAGTCAAAATTTAGAATCGGCTGAAGCGGCTGATTTCGGGGTTGAAATAATTGAAGAGAGATTGGCGCGAGGGAGATCGGCTGAAATCACACAAAGAGGTTAACGAGAGAGATTGGCGAGAGAGACATGAGAGATAGAGGTGCGTGGAGGGAGAAATAGAGGGGGTAAGAGAGAATGGGGAGTGCATGGAGAGAGGGGGAGAGAGATTTAATGAGAAAAAATGTAAATATAGTATTTAATGAATTTACAAAAAATTAATGATTTAATTACCTAAGTAATTGCTTAAAAAATAATTATTTAATTTTTAGCATAAATACATTTAATTAACTATCTATTGAAATAATATTTAATTTGTTTATTAGTACTTAGCAAAAACGTAAGGCAAAAATTTATTAGAAAAATCATTAGCTAATTAATTTATCCACTTTTTCATGTAAATACTATATGCATATATATTTTATCTTTACACCAATTATTGTATTTTATAAACTTTGCCGAGATGTAATTCGAATTTCATTAATTATTTTAAAAATATGTCAAAAATATTGCTAATTATCTAAACTATTTTTAAAATATATTAAATTATTTTTTAAAAATATTTTTGCCCGAAACTGATATTACTGAGATCTATGTAGCACGGACACGGGTGTTGAACACAACACAGTCACGGACACGGGATACGGCAAAATAAAAAAAATGATACGGGAACACGGCAAGTAATATTTTATTATTATTATATATAGATAAAATTTTCCTCTATGTTCCTAATTTGTCGATTTTCTCTCATACTTTCAAAGAGGCGCATTGTCTACAATTTTTTCAATGGTACTTTTTGAAGTAGGTATTTCTACACAATTCTATCTATTTGCGTAGAATAATGAATAATCATCTTGTCAAAAAAAATCAAACATGAATAATTAGTTTTATTAAAGGTAAGATGAAGAACAAATAAAATCTAAATAATTTACATTTATAGCTTTATAAAGTAACAAACAAAAACAAAAAAATTATAAATAATCTAACTAATACCTCATCTAGTTCATGATGTGTGTAAATTCTAATGACATATTTGCTTATGTAAAAACGATATTTTTTTCATGTTAATTTAAGTGACATGCGACTTTTAGATATCTAATATATGATCTTTAAATTTTATTTAATGCCGACATTGCGTTAGACACGGTGCAGACACATGATTTTATGATTGTTTAAGATCCAACACGGCATCGGAGTACTGACACGTGATTTTATGGTTGTTTAAAATCTGACACTTCATCGGAGTGTCGGGCAAGTGTCTGACACGTGTCTGACACGGACACGGCACTCACTTTGAAGTGTCCGTGCTTCAGAGACGGAGATGAAATGGCCAATATAACCGATCCCGATACCAAAAATTGTCCGTTGATTCCGATTTTGATTCTGAGATTTTAAACCATGGTTAGGAGGTGTCCATGCACATAGTTCACTAGCTAATTTATTGGCTATTTTTCTTTGAAGGCTATTCCTACAATACACGGCAGTTTTTTTGCTTCAATTATCGGTTCTTATGCTTTCTATCAAAACAATTAACTTACTATATTTGTTTTTTCATTGTAACTTTGCGAGAATTCTAAATTGGCCTCAACTTTATCAGATTTGATGTTGATGGATACGTAACTGGGTTTGGCAATCCAGACTGGGCAAGGACTCATGAACCGGCCTTACGAACATCCCCAGTAGTTTCTGCGCTAATAGATGGAGGTGCTACTTGTGTTGGGAAAACTGTCATTGATGACATGGCATTCAGGTGATACTTGACATTCTTCCCTACCTAACCATGTTTGTTTGTTTCTGCTAGAGAGTCAATGATGCTGCATATATCTGAACTTTCTTCTTTCTATTATATATGTGTCATAGGGTAAGTTTTGACGGGTTAAGGCTCTTATACGCTTTCTTTTCCTTGCACCTGTATTTATTATTCTTTTTCTAAAACCTTTGCATTACATGAATATCTACATGCTCAGCATCAGCGGTGAAAACAAACATTTTGGGGCACCAATGAATTGTGCAGCTCCTGACCGAATCCCTGGAGGATGTTCTAGCGGATCAGCTGTAGCCGTAGCTGGTGGTCTAGTAGATTTCTCGTTGGGTGAGTTGCGGTTTCAAAAACTTTCCTGTTCACATTTCTCTTTTAGTAACTTTTTCTGTTTACATTGCAATAAATGCCAGCTTTCATGTTATAGGGACATGCAGTTGCCATCTCAAAATAGGGGTGAATTTGAGTAGATTAATGTGGTTTGCTCTTGTATAAATACCATGTTAGAGCATGCAAAATAAGGACAATTATATGACACTATCATAACCACACATTGTCTATATGTCTTCAACTTAGCATAACTTCCTACGACTATTTAACTTTCTTGGATCAAGTAATCACAAGGGTGAACTTGCTGGTAGTTTTGTTACTTTCATGAGAGTGACTTATGCTTTCTGATTCTTTAATTTGATGGATCTTTCCATAGTGATGCGTTAACGATCCTGCTCTATATGAACATCATGTATTAGTTATTAATGGCAAACTGGCATATCAGTGGGGATGACCTCCATGATATTTTGGTATCAACAGGTAAGTACCATTATCTACCCATAGAGGAGTCATGTTATGGAAATTGACAAACCAATGTATGATCTGTTGATTGATCTAAACCATGACTATAATCAGGATCTTCTAGTGCATGGTCTTATGGAAATCAGTAGTTATCTGGATGCTTGGAGGCTATAATTCCTTATAGAGGACGGTGACAAGCAAATAGGATCAAGGGATTCAGAGATTCTCATCTCGGGAAGGACATTAATTTGCATGATGTAGGCAATAGAGAATGGAAAAGGGAAAATAATTTGCAAATAAATATTATAGTTAAGAAAATGAATTGCTGGAAATGAAATACTGAATAAATACAAGAAAGAGGCCACCAAAACCTAAAGAAATTGCAGGAATTGCAGGAAGTGCAGTAAATAGAAATTCAATTCATTTTCCAATTTGATTAGGTCGCAGAGACTTTATAAAAACACATTTATTACTTAAGATTCCATATTCTGTCCAATGCTTATCTTTATCCTCGGGCTTACATTATTTCAAAAAATATCTAAAATAAAACCATAACCAATCTTTTATACTTATCTCCTGACTCATCTTTATCCTGCCATGGATTCTAGGGTTTGCCAGTTTTTAAATCTGATCTTGAATAGACAAGGTAACCGTCTTCTATTAAGATCCTCTGACTGATTTGATTTGAATGGAAAGCTTGTCATGCCTGGTTGTTGAATGATCATCAAGTCAACTACCATTTTGATGACAGCACTTAATCAGAAGCCATTTATATGTGGCCATTTGGCTGCAGACCGTATGATAACTGTTGCCTGTGCTTTGGGGTGTTTTTTTTCCTTTTTTTGTTTTTTATTTTTTGTTTTTGTCTTTTTTTGTTTTTTTTTTTGTTTTTTTTGTTTTTTTTTTTTTTTGGGGGGGGGGGGGGGGGTGGGGGAGGTCTGTTGTGGCTCCACTTCAAAGGGCGACAGTAACAGTGGAACTTGAGTATAAATGGCTCGGCCACACCATTTGAGATTTGGCCTAATGCTGCAAAATGCCAAAAAAAAAAAATCATACCTCATTCGATGAACTGGATCCAACGATTTCCAAACCTGTCCTTCATTAGCAGGGGACAATCGTGTGGTATGGGTTTGAGCAACGTGCTGATAAATATGATTGTTGGTTAGGAGCATTTGATGATCATATGGTCTTCCATAAGCTTTTGGCATGCAGTTTCTACATACCCCTACAACATA
Organism: Agave tequilana; assembly: GCA_038442645.1. Lineage (NCBI taxonomy): Eukaryota > Viridiplantae > Streptophyta > Magnoliopsida > Asparagales > Asparagaceae > Agave > Agave tequilana. The sequence continues at coordinate 24,332 of JAVJIF010024828.1, read as the reverse complement.
GGGCTATGCGTTGTCATGTCCTTAGTGGTGGTTATGCCCAATGGTATGATTTTGGGTATGCATGATGATCATGATTGCAGGATGTTATCATTAACAGAGTCATAGTCCGTCTAATTAATGAGCATATAGGGTTTCTCCGGCACCTGCCCTCTGCCCATCTCTTGCCTCTCTCCATTTTTCTTTCCGCACCACCCCTTTTCTCTTGACTTCCTTTGCCATTATTTATCACGTGCTTCACCACCTCCACTTCCACTTCATGCTTGTCTCCATCACTCAAACTCTTGTTCTTCATCCTTATAATACAAATTCCTAGCTTGGTAGTCGTAGTCTCCACTCAAACTCTTGTTCTTCATCCTTATAATACAAATTCCTAGTTTGGTAGTTAAGTCTTCACTCGTACTCTTGTTCTTCATCCTTATGACACTGATTCGTAGCTTGGCAGTTTTTTTTTGTTCATCATTGCAAAACAATGATTAAACTACTTCTGTTTGTTCATCGAGGAAAAATCAATATTGCACATGAAGTATTGTTCTTTCATGTACTCAACCATCAGTTTCCATGGTCCTATTGCCTCTACAGTGTAGGTTGTAAAGCCCGAGAAAGTCAATACAAGTAGAAGAGGCATTGGCATACATGTTTGAGCATTTGTTAAGACTTGTGCTTGCAAGCAATCATTTATTTTCATTGGAGGTAATTAAGTGGTGTCAATTCACAAAGTGCCCGTACATATTACCTCAATAAATGATGCTAATGGGCTAAAGCTTCAATGAAGGGTTTTAAAAGAGAACAGAAACTGCTGGCCTTGGCTGTCTTTGAACCCATGTATGCCTAAAAGGCTAGAAGCAGCTTATGATGCTTTTGGGCAAGGGGATTGAAGGTGTGTTCTTCTACGGAGATCAGTTCATTGCTTAAATTATATCGGGTTTGACATCTCAATGAATCTTCAGGAATCGTACAAGACATGTGATGAGGACATCACGCAGTTCCCATTTATCTTTTCATGCCTTAACTTATTTAGAGGATTTTGTATTTTGTTTCAGCTTTATTTGTAGGAGATGTTTTAACTTTATTTGTGTTCCTTTGTGGGCGTTTAGTACCACATCGGTTATTTCCCAGTAGTCCTCTTTTGTAAAGCCTATATAAGGCCCCCTAAACTATTGTATTGGATGATTATTGAATGATTAAAACTTTCCTCAAAATATCTAGTTAAATTCCTGAGTTTATTTGCTCTCGAGTTTTGGGGTGAGAAGCCCGCGTAAGGGGTGTGAAAACCCAAAATCTTATCTTATTCTCAATTTAAATTTTGGTTACGATTTGAAGGTGATTGCGATCCAGGTTGGTATTACATCATTTTGGTATCAGAGCCCTAGTTTTCAATCCCCTTCAATTTTCCTCCTGTTCCAAAATCATCTCATATACCAATCCCAAATCTAGATTCTAGATCCATTCAAAAAAAAAAAGAAAAAGAAAAGATTTCACTGTTAAAAAAAATTACAGTGAAAATTTCCGTCAAAAATTCCCTATAAATCCAAAACTCCATTATTCATTATCTTCTCCAACCCGCGCCTCTACCCTTCTTCACCAACATCATCTCCACTCATCAATCGCCACCAAAACTTCAACTTTAACCCCTTCGAGTTCATCACGGAGCCCTTGTTGACGTCCACTGACTGTTCGGAGAAGATCAGAGCAGACAGAGCCGACCGAAGCAGATTGGAGCAAACATAGCAGTTCGAGGGCCACGTCGTCCTCCTTATAGCCTCGTCAGAGCCTCCAGATCCTCAACATCGTTGTCAACAGGGCGGATCCAGCCTCGATCAGAGCTGTTCACCCTGATCATCGTCGACGCTTCGTCGTGCCTTCGCCGGAGATCCCCGCCTGCTCCTCACTCGCTGCCACCCCCTCCGCCCTTTAGGACTACGCCGCCGCCACCATCGCCCATCAAGTCTCCGCCAACCACCACTGCCTCCATCATCGTCGACGCTTCGTCGTACCTTCGCCAGAGATCCTAACCAGACGAGGGCACCCCGCCGCCGGTTCTTCACGGGCCACCGACGACTGATCTTCACCATTCCCCTTCACCGGACTTCCAAGACCTCGTCAGAGCTCCGACATCTTCCTCGGACGTCGTCATCGAAGAGGTCCATCGGAGTTTCCTCAAACCTCCGTGCCTCCAGACTTCCTAATCGACCGTCGCAGACTTCATCTTCTTCCTCCGATCAAACATCAGCATCATCGCCATCATCGCCCGAGATCGTCAGCTTCCCTAGAGCCTCGCCGCTCTCCCCCATCGATCTTCGCGTCGCAGTCTTCATCTCCGTGCCTCGATCAAAGGGGATCTGTGCCTCGATCAGAACAGATCCAACTTCATCGCCGACATCCCCGACGAAGCTGTCGCCGCCGTCGTCGCCTTCCGCCACTGAAGTCGACGTCACCAGAGATCTCCAACATCTTTGTCTTCGCCTTTGCCTCCGCTCGATGAAGCCATCGTCGCCGTAGATCTCCAACGCCGCGCCCCCTCTTCTCCCCAGCACGTTGTGGGAGCCTCGCCGGTGATCGCACCAGAGCCGCCGCTCCAGTTAAAAGAAAGATCTCCGCCGCCGCCGCCGCTGCTGAGGACCCCTCCAAGCCCTAGCACGAGATCGATTGAGAAGGGATCAGGGTATTGGGTTTTCCTTTAAAACCCAACCCGGATTTCCTAAGTGGGGTTGGGTTCAAACCCACAAGTGGTTGGGCTGGATCCAAACCCAACCGACCCATTCTAAATCCGTTTGGGTTTTAAGAGAATTCCAAGCGGATTGCGGGTCCGGGTTTGGGCGGGTTGAGATTTGAACCTGAACTCGACCCGATACACTTAAACGACATCAGCGCTGACGTCAGTGATCCAATCACCCCGAGTTGACTCAGTTGATTCAGCCCAGTGTGTTCTGACTCAGTGCAGAAACACAACAGCACTTCCGAATGTCGTTCAGGGCTCGTTTCAAGTCCAAATTGAGCCATTCTCGAGGCAGTGGATTCGTGACAACCAGTACTACGCTCCTACAGCAGTCACAATCTGGTTCAAGCTCCGATCGTCTTCCAGATTCAACTCAGTAGATCAGCGCACCACAGTTCAGAGTTGTTTCTGCCCCGATTCGGGCCCGATTTGCGCCATTCTGAGGCATCCAGCTTCCACTTCTTATCACTGCTGTCCAAGATTCTGGTGGGCGATCTCAACTCTTCAGTGTGAGTATTTCTCTGAGGAATCTTCGAGAATTTTTGCATTTGGGCATGAACGACTCCCCCTCTGGTGATATCATAACTTGACCTGATTCGTTAACTGTTAGATTACTTGCAACTACTATATGGATTGCTATAATTTGTTGGTTGAAATGCTATTTGCTTCGATCTAGTGGTTGCATCTTTTCATCATTTTAGGAATGCATTTTTCTTACACTTTAGGGTATTTTTTTTGTTTAGTGCATACATTAGTTTAATTGACTCTAGGGCTCTTCACTGCATCTGCTTGTTTGCTTGAGCTATCATGACTAGTCAGCAGTATAGGGACCCTCACTTAGACCAGCTACACAATCTTCATCAGGGTCATATGTCCGTTCATGATTACATTGCCATATTTAAGGACGTAACCCATCGTAGTGAAGTGAGAGAGCACCCTTCTGAGACTCTAACTAGGTTTGTTTGGGGTTTACGACCTAAAATAAAACGTGTTATGATTACTGGCCCCTATGACTTAGACACTGTTGAAGATGCCTTTGATATTGCATTAAGATTGGACTTGACTTTCAAAACGCTAGTCAATGTCAAGGTCAGATGTTCTAAATGTAAGGGATATGGACATTATGATTATCAGTGCCCCTCGGAGAGTCAACATGTTAGAACTGTGCCCACTGATGAAGTTGATTACTCGAAGGCTGTTGAGGATGTCCAAGTTTCTTCTAAGATTGTTAATATAATTGAAGACATAGCAGTTGATTCTGTCACACAGATTATTGATGAAATTCACATGTCTTCTGATAGTGTCAATGATGACGTGGACAAGATAGTTGAGCGTAATATACCCACTGTGCCTAATCAGCCATTCGAGTCTCCTTGTGATGAACCTAGTTTTATGGTTATTCCTATCAATTCATCTTTTAGGGAGTCACCTGAATTTCTTGTCAAGGTCCAGCAAATGGTTTCTAAATACTTCTTTTTCAGGTTGTTTAGAGTTTGTGTCCGAGTCTCGTGTACCTCCATCGTTAGATGTGTGTCCTTCTAGGCATATTATATCTCTTATTCTCCCATCGTTAGGAGTTATGCTTAGAATACCTACTGCTTTGCATCTGCCTGTTGCACATATTGATGATATCACTAGGCTGAAAGCAATTTGCAATAACACCTACAAATTTGTTGCACACCCATATAGTATTTTGCAGGAATTTACAGTTAATAATAGGGTGATGGTTACGAGTCACTCTGAGGCCGCGAGAGAGTTGCACGCTTGGCGTAAAGATTTCGATATGACTCTGAAGAGGATTGCGTCCATTGCTTACGAGTTGGATAGCCCGTGGGATCCTGGTATCGGCTCCGTCTTCAGCAAGGATGATGCGCCTCGCTCTACTCTCTGTGCCTTGATCGTGCTGCTATCTTCCACAACCGATCCGTCATGGAGACCAGCTCCTCCTCCGCCATTATGGTCTCGACATGATGTACCCATGCTGCTGCCACAACCACCACCTTGGCCCGATTGAGATGCTTCGTGAGGAGAGTCCTCACTCGACAGGGTCGAGTTTTCCCACCCCGAGGGAATTGATGAGGACATCACGCAGTTCCCATTTATCTTTTCATGCCTTAGCTTATTTAGAGGATTTTGTATTTTGTTTCAGCTTTATTGTAGGAGATGTTTTAGCTTTATCTGTGTTCCTTTGTGGGCGTTTAGTACCACATCGGTTATTTCCCAGTAGTCCTCTTTTGTAAAGCCTATATAAGGCCCCCTAAACTATTGTATTGGATGATTATTGAATGATTAAAACTTTCCTCAAAATATCTAGTTAAATTCCTGTGTTTATTTGTTCTCGAGTTTTGGGGTGAGAAGCCCGCGTAAGGGGTGGAAACCCAAAATCTTATCTTATTCTCAATTTAAATTTTGGTTACGATTTGAAGGTGATTGCGATCCAGGTTGGTATTACATCAACATGTTAGGTCCTGACATATTGTCTATAAGAATGTTGCTCGGTTACAAAAAGCTTTGGAGGTTTGCTATATTTTGTTGGTCGACATGTCTTGTTCCTCTCAGTAAACTTGGGGTCCACTGTTTTCATCTAGTTACAGATTATAACCAGGTCTTTTGCTAAAGTTTTGGATAGTTTTTTGATGAAAATGGTTTTGTTTTACACTCATGGTTTCTTTCTTTGTCTATAAAAGTGTGATCTATCTGTAATGTTATAAGGGAAGAAAATTGCAGAGTTCTCTGGTCTCCTGCATTGTTAAATAACAAGAGTGAATGCATCATCGTAACAGACTATTAAATATGCAAGAGGTTTGTATTTGTATATAATGTCCGAAGTATGCAAAGTTATCTGGTCTCTACATATTTGAGAACTGCAGATGCAAGAATTACTGCATCATCGCAACGGACTATGGATATCCAGTATCTCTGTACTTATATTTTCATAAATTTAAGAAAGGTGATGAACTTCTGAAGCATGCTTTTAACAGAGGTTTGACCATGTAAAGGAAATAGTCAAACAAACAATTCAATTATCTACATTCAAATATTTTGAACCGGTATTTGCTTCTGATGATATTCTATTTGTATGTGTGACTGCTAGTGCAATAGTCGGAATCACCATCGATTCTCGAAACTTAGTATTCATTTTTGTGGCATGCCAAATGTATCTTGTTCCATGATGTTTAGATTGACCTTGGTTGCATTTTTCAATCAATGGGGATGTGCCTTCTATGTAGCATCTGCACTATATTTAATAAGTTAGCTCCCCTTCCCACTCTTATCTTTCTTCTTAATAAAGTTAAAGCATCGAAAATGATCATTTGAAATTTAACCGTCTTCTTTTTCTCCTTAGCCAAAGTTAATTTGCATTTGCGTCTAGAGGATGGTTATTCACTTTCAAATGTGTATATAGGTATGGATACTAATGGTGGTGTGAGAATACCTGGGGGATTCTGTGGTATCTTTGGCTTCCGACCTTCACATGCGGCTGTCTCTACTATTGGTGTTCTTCCTGTCTCACCAAGTCTAGACACTCCAGGTACATGATGAAAGTTTTCTGAACCGTACAATATGTGTTAAATATTCATTTTTGTAATGATCCATGAACTGATTCGGATTTTGTGTTTTGATCTTACGTTTGACCACTATGAACATGACCATTCCAGGCATTTATTTTCATATGGTCAATGTAGACATTATTGTCAATTTGTCACATGGGCAGGTGGGAACATGGATATGACTATTCGATGCTAATTCCCAGAAGTTCACACCATGGGCTGGTCTATTTACATTCATGGACTAATCTTTGCTGTCTTTGTGTTAATCTACTTGAAACAAAATCCGAAACCAGAGCTCAACAGAATTGTAGGAGTATAAAAAACTGAATCAAATGCTTATAAAGCCTAATATGTCAACAAGTATTGCACATTGCACATCATTTGCACGAAATAATGCATACCAGAACATTTGCCACAGTAGAGAATCTAAAGATGAAATTGAATTGGCCTGAGAAAGATAACAGGATTGTCACTAGTCACGTGCGGAGCATGTAACCTTAAGAGAGGCATCATCCCAAAGAAAAGTTTCAGCACCAAACGGAAATAAATGACAGCAAGAAAATATCATAAGCAACAAGCTAAATACTGGACATCAGACGTGGAGCAGGAAAGAAAGCAAGTGAATAGTAATGACAATAAGAGTGACTGAAAAAATTCCTCACTTGTGTAGTCTGTATCGAAAAAGGATCCTCTGAGTATTTCCTGGATTAAGACTAAGGGTCAAAATCAAACATGAGTGAGGCTCACATGGCAAACTCTCATATCAAGGGTCTAAGAGAGAGAGGCCAATATGCGTTTAATTTTGAGTAGCAAGCTAATTCTCTACTGAAGATGAAGCTTTTGCGACCAATTCAGAAGGCAATATGCAAAAAGCTAAACAATGAAAAGAATAAAAAAAAGATCACGTGAATGAACATCGTCAGCATTTTTTCTTTTTGGGTCATGATTACTGGTTCATCATCAGCAGACTAAGACAAAATGAATCTTATTGGTGTTGCGCAGCCAACTTTTTATAGTATGTACACAATTTGGCTGGACTCTCTCTCTCTCTCTCTCTCTCTCTCTCGTGCGTAACACATACAACACACGTGATGTATGTACATATGTCCACCACCAATATTTTAAGCTATCAAGAAAATTTAATGTTTGACACCTTATCTGTCATCAATATTTAGAAAGAAAAATCATTTTTTAAGGTAACTCCGTAACAAGGCATTTAGATTGTTCTTCTGTTAGTTGGGTGACCTAAGCAAGCACTCAACATTCAGGAATTAGGATAAAACTATGACTTTTTTCATTAACAACAAATGTGCTGTTAATTCTGCAATTAATAAATAGTAAGAGATGTTAATCGTTCTGTTAAGGGATAAGAACAGAGATTCTGGTCAACGGCATCAAGTAAGGGATAAGAACAGAGTGTCTGATTGAAGGCATCAAACTAGTCGCTAAGGTTGTTTAGCCAGGCCTGGCATTTCGGAGCGACTACTAAGTCGTGCCAAATCTGCCCAAGAAGAAATTTTCTAGGAATATGACTGGAATATTAGCAGCTACCTAGCGAACTATGCACTTATTGTGTGAACATGAATAGTTATCTTCCAAGTTCTTCTTAGTCTGTTTAAGTTTTAAGAGTCCATCATCACTAATGTATATCACACATGTTGCTTTAGTTATTAATGTCTGTAAATAGCTAGTGGCAGTATGAACTACGCAAAAAAGATTATTACAGTAGCTTTAGCCTTAAATAGGGCCTCCACCATTCTAGAACCTATTGCACAAGGAAAAATATTCTTGAGAAAAGCTGATCCAAGATTTGCTTCCATGTCTTCTCCCCTCACCTGCCTCCCTCACCTTTTACGTTCTCCACCCAACCGACGTATATAAAAGTTGCAAATCACTGACATTCCTTTGACCAACACTAATATTTGATATTATTGGCTTTGACACTTTCTTGTCTGCTAACCTTTCTGTTCTAGAAAATTACAGCAATTATGTTCTGACCATCATAATACACAACAAATGAAGGGGGAAAACATGCCCATGAACACGCAAAACAACTAAAAAGAACACACCCAAAAGGGGTGGGGGACAAAGAAAAAAAATTAAGGACAATAAGAAAAAGCAAAAAATGAATAGACAATAGCGTAGAACTTACTCTGTCTGGGCAGGGAAACGTGAGGACCATTATCTTCTAGCTAAGTAAACCTTTCTTAGACTGAAGTCTGCTTCACGAACATGAAAAACCCTGTTGATGTTGTCCAATGTCGAGGTCAATTTTACATCATTTCAGACAGTAACACCAAATTTTTGCTTATGAGCTACCATTTATGAATACACCTACGAGTATTATATATCATGTCTCAGAAGAGTAAAATCTGCATAATATGATAAAGTTGTTCATGCAAATTTATCATAGGGACTGGTTCTTACTCTACCCCAAGTAAACTACAAATTTTTCCCACATGCAAAATTACTCCATTTCTCTGATGCCAAGTTTGGCAAATCTCGACAATATTCAAATATAATGCAAGTTACTATCAGAGATGGTAAAATGTGATTTTTTAAATCTGTAAGAAGTATTGTTATTATGTTTGGAACATGCTTGATGTGGATCCGTTTGCTGCTGTCAACACTTGCAATAAATGTACAAACTAATGAAACATTTTTTATTATTTCTCTCTTCAACAAGAATTGATAATACAAAACCCCAGTTATACTGTATTAGTCAAAGGAAAATTTTGAAATGACAAATGGACTTAATGTTCTATCATCAGCATCTCTAGCATTTGAGTAGTAGTTAACGTATATGATCACAGTGATGCTGATCTTGATTTTTCAAATCAGGGGCCACTGAACCGACTGGATAATCCAATCAGAAACCTGTGAAATGATTTTATTTACTACTTCAACTAATATATTGTAATTGTTATTTCAGACTTTCAAACTTTGTTCTTAACAATACAGACAAATCCAGATAAATATGCATCCATTTGATATGGTATATTTTGCACTATGTATATATTTGAAAGTATTTTCTTGGTGCTAAGTTCAATAGCTTGCCCCCCAGCAAGTTCATTTATCTTCAAGTTTTGCTTCACCATAGAGTGGCCATGCAGGGGTGAAGATGTCTACAAGTCACCAGCCTTTTATAATTTGTTTTGCAGGATGGTTTGCAAAGGATGCCAGTATCCTACGTCGTGTGGGCCATGTGTTGCTCCAACTCCCACATGGTGATACACGACAGCCTAGACATATTATTATAGCTGATGATTGTTTTCAGCTGTCAAAAATTCCTGCTACGAGGTTGACTCAGGTGGTGATCAAGTCCACAGAGAAAACATTTGGAAGTATGTATTAATTTTTAGCAGTTATGTTGATCTCACATAGTATTTTTTTTCGTTTTGCTAGTTTTATTGATTTTCATCATCATCAATCATGATCTCTCAGGGCAAGTTTTGAACCATTTGAAGCTTGGAGACTATCTGCGCTCAAAGGTTACAAGCTTAAAAGAACTTCAAAATGGGGATCTGAATGGCGATCCAAAAATATCTTCCTTAGCACAACTTGCAAACGCTATGCAAGCTCTGAACAAGTTAGTTATATCTGGAATTGTTGATAAGCCATGCAATTTTTATATGCTATGCCTCTACTGTTTTTCAATGATGTCTCTTTTTACTAGAATGCCAAATAGGTTTTGACTTATTTTGTAGTCGCCAATGTTGATTTTATCAGTTGCTTATAGAGTTAGAAAGTTTTTCTGTACTTTCATTTAAAATTCATAGTTCATGTTGAGGTTGCAGATTCTTTATCTTTAAAGATAGCTCACTCAACTGATTGCCTTTGGCTATGCTTTGACTTTTACGACTCTTGTGAATTGTGATTGTTATTTATTTTCTAGTGAAATGGTCAGACGTTATGGGGGTGTCAAACAAATATTTCAATGTTAAAGGAGAAGAAAGGAAATGACATGATCTAATCACAATGACTTTAGTTATCGGCAATTTCTTTTGTATAACATATTTTCCTACTAATTTTGAATACTGTAGATAGAGAAGTTTGATGTATCCCAGACATGAAAGAAGCTCTAGTGCTTATCTTGATGTCTTGTTAGTCTAACCATTAGTGACCATTTCGTGCAATTTATGTACAGGCACGAATTCAAGAATAATCATGCGGAGTGGATCAACTCTGGTAATATTGCAGTTGACCCTCATATATCAGCAAACATTCGCAGCTCATCAGACATGAGTCATGCACACATTGACTACTGCCAGTCTGTAAGGCACGAAGCACGCCTGGCTCTCAATTCTCTTTTAAAGGTATTAATTAGTTATCTGCTTTGTTTTTAAGCAGTGGAAAAATATTTATTCTCATTGCGTTTTATGTCATTTCTTGAGCAACATTTTCATACTGTTTTTCCCCCGGTACGGCCAAATTTAGTACAATCTTGACATTTAATTAGTAACTGTTAACTGGATTCTCTATTGTCATCAAGCTTCTGTCTCTTGGAAATAAGTGGATTACGGCTCCCTTCAGTTCCGTAAAGTTCTGGTATTGCTTTGCTAGTTTCATGATATTTTCACTTATTTAATGTTCTTTGACATCCATCTTTCGTGAAAGCGGAATGTTACCCGGAAGCGGACTAGGGTTTATAGTTATAGTCCTACAGCTGTCCTGATGTAGTATATTCGTACACCAAGTTTCTTCAAATATTTGAACGTGGACTTAGATAAAAGTATCCTATTCAGCGGACCCCTGTCCTATGATTTATAGAATAGAGATATCTTGAGAATCGAACTTCAGAGATGCGTGCCATCTTTCTTATGTACGGTTATAATATGAGTATACTTGGTGTAATCTGACTATCCATATCTAGGATTATTTCATATTAGAAAACTTATGCGCATATTTTCTTTGCCTATTTGAGAATTTATTAAAGTGAAGAATGCACATAATTTCTTCTTTTTGTTGGCTATTATAGGATGTAGCAACTTAGCAATAAGGTTATATATGATCCATGACCGCAAATCAGGTTTCAGATGATTCATGCATCTTGCAAAGCTAACAAGAATCATGTGCTGCTGTTAATCGACTCCCTTCCTTAAAAAGGTTTGTTGTACAGATTGCATTGTTTTCAAGGAAGCTGGAAACTTTCTTATATTAGTAGACCAAATGAGTCAGCATAGATAGAATGTGTGCTGCACATAACACATTTAATTCTTGAACCCAATTGAATTACTGTAACCATAAAACCAGATAACCAATTCTAAATTTGTACTCATTATACTTGCATCTTTTGAACAGAAATCCTCGTGCTTATTGTTATTGTCTTGTAGAGTGTTAGACTGAATGTTTTTGCTATAGTTGGAATTGGCTATAGTTCTTCCCTGCAAAAATTTTACTCTTCCACTTTTAGTTCTTCACTATGCATGCATTAAAATCATCCCAGGCTATTTAATTGCATATGTTTTATGCACGTATGTTCTATGACAGCGGTGGCAATTTTACGAACGGCTGTCGACCTTACACCAAACCCCTCTGCCTTTTGGTGCCAAATACATAGGAAGAAACTATGGAGAGAGCATTGCTTGTTATGGACCCTAGGAGGCAGTTTAAGCTCATGCCACCAATTTTCCAATTAAGCTCACGCAACCAAGCGGGCATGTAGTAAATCTAGTTTAAGCTCTTGCAACCAAGCGGTTGACACGTAGGGAACTCTATTTCTTGGTAATGTAGTTTAAGCTTTTGCAGCCATGCATCGGCTCACCAATTGTCCTAGAATGAAAACGATTCTGAAAGAAGGTTGAAGATGTTGACTTGCTATCTGTAGCAACTATTATCTCTTGCATGACACTGGCCAGAGAACCAGATAAAAAAGATTTCTTAAATGTTCTTTCTTTGAGCTTATTAATTAATCCATAATTGCATGACTGTTGCATGACTAGTCTCTTGGTTTCTCTTTTATTTTATCTAGCAACATAAAAGTAATTAACATGAATGCGACTTGGATACGAAGGAATTTTCATAAGGGTTTATTGATGATGTCCATAATGCTCTTCTTTTTCTGCTTTAAGAACCTCCACCTATGTTCTTAAGCAGGCTGCCTAAGTGCCTAAAGTGAGTGTACAGTTCTATTTTGCTGTAGGACAACTTTCTAGAATTCTAGAACAACTTTCTAGAATTGTTCACTTTTACAGGTACTGGTTTAAGGTATAACAACGTGTATATTGTAATTCACAGGGAAGAGTTAGCTTAGCCGCATTGATAGTTGCATGGGATGCAATGTTAAATTACTGCACACAGTTTCTTTCCTTGCTTTATATTTAGAGTAAATGTAATTCCCTATAGAAAACCTATCATCTTTCCTTTGCTTCTATATCTTTTTTTTAGGCTTTGGGAGTTGTTAGTTGTTTGAGCTTTCCTACCTGTCAATTGGCCCTTTGTGATTTATGGTAAGTCTTCTTCTTATCTTGTCCATATTTTTCTGGCCTGGAATCTGGCAATAATTTAGAATTTTGATGTCCCTTCACAATCGGTCCTAAAATTTTGTCAAATCTTCGATAGAACTTTGTCCCCTCCTCCATTTTTGATGGGATAAGGATTACAACTATATATCATGACACTTGTATCACGAACCTGTGTCTGTCCCCGCGCTTATCAAACATGACACCTTTTGGATGTTATATGAATATTTTCAGGATTCTTGTTTACTAACTCCTTAAGTTTATACTCTATACTACTGTAAAATACTCATGTAAAAATTATAAATTAAATATGCAATTATATTTCTCCTGTAACTTTTGTTCATCTTAGAGAAAAGAGAGCTAAAATTTTAAATTAAATACAACATAATAGTAATGTTATATGGTAATAACTTTCTTGCTTTGGTGGAACAGAGTGTTTTTGTTCCATGTTAGTGTTTGTGACCACCAACATTCTTGATCATTTGAGTTTTCTTGGTAGTCTGATACTTTTCTCATAATCACAGATAAAATAAAATAAAAATTTGAACATATGAGCAAAATTCCTATGTTTAATTATTGCCTGATGCTAAATCATCATGATTAACAAGTGTTTAACTGAGGAGTTTTGTGGGCTACTTGCAGGATGATGGGATACTTGTTCTTCCTACAGTTTTAGGACCTCCTCCAAAACTTAATGGAAAGGAAATTCTATCAGCAGATTACCAGAATCGTATTTTATGTCTGTCAGCTATAGCAAGCATGTCAGGTTGTTGTCAGGTATTGAGCTTTTGCTTGGTAACATAAGAAGTAACAATTTTTTTATCTTAAATCTTGTGTCAGTTGGCGAGCAATTCAGTTGGATCACATGATGTAGAACCTGTTTGCACCATAAACTGTTTGTGATATGGTTATTAAATCTCTTGTTGCAGGTGACCATACCCTTAGGTGTCTATGAAAAGCTTCCTGTTTCTGTCTCCTTTATTGCAAGGCAAGGACGTGATCACTTCTTATTAGATACTGTCCATACCATGTCTGCCTCTCTTCAAGAACAAGTAGATATCGCCATGAAGTCCAACATTTCAAACAGTAGCATCAGCAAGGAAGAATCTGCAGAAATTGCAAAAGAAAAGGTCAGTTCTTTTTCCTACCTAAGTACTGTCAAATATTACTTGGCAATTCTTCTATTCTTCTCTGTCAATAATGTTATATTTCTTCATTGTCCATTTTATTGTTATGTGCTGATCTACGTAGCACGAACACTCCGATCATGAAACCGTGTCATGTCGGATGTGTTCTCCACACGCGTATTGAACACACATATCGTGTGTATTTTTAATTTGTCGTGTGCCAGCGGATCGTGTCCATATTAGTATGGTCATCTCCGTTCAATATAGCTGCCGATTGCACGAAGAGGATGGGGGTTTGTTTTGGTCACGCCTACAAGATTTAGAGCAATGATATTGACTTTTGTGGTTTAGTCTGTTTTCCATATTCTTAGTCTTGGGGCAATTCTTATTTGTATTTTGAGAATTTTGCTTTTGATATTATTTATTTAGTCTTCTTGTATCTTGTACACCTTGATTCACCTTGCCTCTTCTGAATCCGGTTTATTTGATATGTGCTATGATATTCCTCATCTTAGACTTGTTTTTTTTTTAATAGGGAAACAATGCTTTCAAAGAGAAACAATGGCAGAAAGCGGTTAGTCTGTACACTGAAGCAATCAAACTAAATGAAAAGAATGCCACCTACTACAGTAATAGGGCTGCTGCCTATTTGGAGCTGGGAAGGTACTATCCTATTTTTTCTGTTAGCTTTGACTTCTTTAATTGTTTTTTTTTTATATATAACTGATGTCAGTTTGTTTGACTCAGTTACCTTCAAGCGGAAGCTGATTGTAACAAAGCCATCATCATTGATAAAAAGGTTAGTCACCTTAATAGTTAAAGCATGATATCTTGAGGCATCACAGATTTATATTACATTACTGTTTAAGATGTTCTTTTGAATAAATTTCTTAAGCCTGTTTCTTAAACCTTCTATTTGGTAGCTGGAATGCTCAAAATGACTAGAGGATACCATTATGTGGCCACTGGTCTTACCTTGAGAATAGCATGCTAGAATAAACCAGCCAACTGTACACATTTTAATCACCGCCTCAAAACTTTGTTGGATCGAACATTTGGAGCTTATGTATGGATATGATAGAAACTGGCAAGCTGCAATGAGCGAGTCATCCATGTAGTCTTGCTGGAATTGATCCCATTGTGCTTTTGCCTGCTCACAAAGAACCATTTTTGGCAATCTACTAGGCGCGCTGGCTCAGTACATAAATGTGTTCATGGATATATCATCATCCAGTTTAAGACATTTAAGCTGAATGCCCGTGGCCCCGTACACTGTTTTGTATCTGGTCTCATTATCCATTTGGCAACACTTGGTTTTGATTATCATGTCCGTTTGAACTTACAATGCTAAGAAGAAACAAAGAGGTAAAGCATAACTGTACTCTAAGAATCTTGAAGAATGAATACTGTTTCACAATGTTCACAATGTTAAAAGTACTAGCTATGCAGCTTCTAGTATGAGGGTATGTTTGGCATTGCTTGTGAGAAGTGCTTTCACTGTTTCAAAGAGAATGAGTGCCTATTTGTGAGCAAATTTTGATGTTCGGTAATTGGTCTCAAAATGGATCTTTTAGGAAACCAATAGCTGATAAATTGATCTTAGAGAAGCCTAAAATTTTGGCTTCCTGAACTGCAAA
The DNA here is from genome assembly GCA_038442645.1 of Agave tequilana. Lineage (NCBI taxonomy): Eukaryota > Viridiplantae > Streptophyta > Magnoliopsida > Asparagales > Asparagaceae > Agave > Agave tequilana. The sequence goes on along the minus strand of JAVJIF010024828.1, from coordinate 8,840 downwards.
AGCAAAAAGGCACACTGTATGTGGTCCCCTCTTTTCCTACTTAACTTCTTGCATGACGGACTGATCTATCATGCAATCGATCCCCTAACTGAAATTTTATCTCTTATATCTATGTCCCTGACTCGAATCTTATGTAAATTGTCTCTCACAGATTAATCTTATCCAAATTCCTTCCTGCAGTCCACAGATCTACCCCAAACATGGATTGTTTTTGATAAGCACTTAAAATTTTTAGACAAACCAACACCTTAGCGAGTTTGTTCTTTTTTACTTTTACATATGTCCTCGAAAGGAACTTATATATACGCAAAAACAACACACTCACACGCTCTGAATGACATGTATGATGTTATCTTGAAGAATATCCAGATAAAATGTGGGATGCTACAAGACTCAGGATATTAGTCGAGGTTCGAAATCTCGGAATCGGTCGGTAGTTAATAGTATCGAAATTGGCCAAATCGTCTCGGTGATATCATAATCGGTGAAAAAAATAAAAAATTAATTAAAAATCTGTAAAAAAATTTATTAACAATTATAAGCATTTTCACATATTTTTTAAGAACAATAGATGAAATTTGAATCACATTCGGAAGAAGCATTACAATATTGTGTAAATACATTATAATACATTACAAATCAAGGTTTGAGAGTTCGGTTTTGGTTCTGGTCCATTCAAAAAATTTAGGTTTCGACAAGTTTCTTTCATTTCGTTAGTTTCAGTTCAAGTTTCGGTTTCGGGTTTATTCGTGTGATATGTATATACTTGTCTTTCTATGTATATGTATTTATATAAGTATTAAATTTTTAGTTGGATGTTTATGTAAAATGCCAAATTGGTAACCTGAAGGCAAAATAATTATGAAAACAGAAATCATTAGTTAATAGATTCATAACCTGAAGTCAAAATAATCTTGAATTAGAAATTTCTAATTTAAAGCATTTTATAATTTTAGGACTTGTTTTCTGGTAGAGCCTTCTCATCATGTAGTGTTTGCTTAAAAAAATTGTTAATAGAATGAACTCAAACCCATCCCATTAGCTTTAAGTCTTGTATTAACCTAAAAGGAAAAAAAAAAAAAAGAACTCAGAACAAATGTGGACTTAAACCCAACCCAACTTAATCCATTACACTTGGGCCAGGTCCGGACTCCAACTGTTAATTTTTTGCATGTCTTTTTTTGCAAATATAAGATCTGCAGGGGTGTACATGTAAATGCATTCGTTAAAAGTATATGTTCTAAAATAGTTTATTGGGTTGGGTTTGAATGAAACTCGAAATCTATAACCCATTTAACTTGTGCCTATATCAGGTTAAACAGGTTTGGGTTTGGAGTTAGAAATCCAATCCAAACCCGAAACCCGATTGACTTATATGCCTCCCCCCTTCACTGTCTCAACTCTAGCCCAAGTGTTCCTGAGGGTGGCGGTGGTTGCCACTTGCATCGAGATCCAGATCTGATCTCAATCCATCTCTCTCTCTCTCTCTCTCTCTCTCTCTCTCTCTCTAGTCTGCCGCACTTTAGTTTTTTTTTTCTAATTTTATGGCTTAAGTTTCCGTTGAATCCACTGTTATTTTCTCTGATTTTGCTAAATCCTTGATCGATCTTCTTTTATCTTCACTGATTTCACCGTTTAAATCAGAAAAGTAGCTACTTTTTTGGGTTAATCGATTGACGCCCTGTTTCGGATCGTCACCCTCCAAATCAGCTAGAATCGTCCGCTTTTGGCCAATTCTACTTTTTCCGAGCCAATTCCAACCCGTTGTCGCCGAAATCGATTTCTGCGGCCCGATTTGATTTCGGATTTGGCCGATTCCGATACGAATCGGCTGATTCATATCGGAATCGGACGATTTCTCAACTCATGGTAGGAGTATTGGGTTGTCTGTCAATACTTTTGGTTGAACTCCATAAGGTTTGCACTATTTTTATTAATGAGCGATGTAGAACTAGATAAGAGTTTTTGTATTGCTCACACAGATCAGGCCCCTATAGAAGAAGCCAAATTTAAGTGACCAAGGACCATTGCATTTTACTATTGGTTGTTGTGGCCATAGTAAAGTCAAGCTAAAGTTTGTGGGGAAGGTCGCGTGAACGTGCTCACGTTTTTCATCCGTTTTGCAATTTTATTTATTTTTTGGGGGGCGGGAGGGGGGATGTTGGGAAAACGCGATTAAGGCTACGACAACGAGTAGAGCCTTTGAAGCGGATGCCCTTGCCGGAACAAACCCTTTCAGTAATAATTTTAGTGTATCCGCCATAGACTAAAGGCAATTCAAATCAGACATGTCATTTATTGTATTCATATCCGTTTTCAATCATGGATATGTATTCGCAAAACCAGATAAAGATATGGAATGGTCGTGAGAGAAACATGTCAGATATAAGCACAAAACAAATCGCATATGAAACTAGGTTTGCTTGGAAATGGTTTTGGTGTCATCATACCATTTCAAGAACCCTTTGATCATTGCCCCCACATGCATTTGTAGTCCCTCATCGTTGGATTTTGCCACTTAAGCCTTAATCCATCCTAGCCTACCGCAAGTATGCAATGAAGAAATACAGCCAAATGAACAAAAGTGGTATTATATGGTAATGATTAAGTGGATAGGCAAGAAGCATTCCTATGAAATAAAATTACATGGAGTTTAAAAGGAAATAAATGCTACAAGCTGGGCTGCAGGTTAGAGAGGATGATACTGTATCAGGATTATCTTAAAAAGAAGCTTACAGGATGTGTTGCTCCGATGGTGTCTTTGATAGACTTGGTGGTGACTTTGTTAACGGGTGCAAAGCTTGGTAAACGCCCTTTATCCTTCAGTCTTGTGCTGTGCTTTAAGTCTTTGATACATTTCAAATAATAAAAGATAAATCACAATTGATAGAACCACCCAATAATTGTAGAAGGGGGGAAAATACATGGAGGATCAACCAAGAATAGGTAGTTGGTTACAAAATTTAAATTAGGAGAGCTCTCAAAGAAACCAAAATTACACCTTAAAGTACCCAAAAATACAAAAAAAAAAAGAAGAAGAAGAGTAAATTTTGTAACAGAGAATTTATCCAACCCAATCCAGAACCCAAAAAAACAAAAGGATGCAGGTGACAAAGCCACAACCAAAAATAAAAAAAACGCAAAACCCCAATTTAAGGAAAAAAAATTTTTTTTATAAAAACCCAACAATCCCCTCAAGACATCAATACCCAGCATCACAATTTTGTCATTTTGTAAAACTCATCCTGGGTGCCATGTTTTTTTTTAAATGGATTCATGTGCCAGAAAGCGGTCATTATAGTGTCATAGAAAAGTTTCTGAAGAGAATGCCCTTTGTGCACCGGCTTGCAGCTAATGCAGCTTAAATTAGACAAAAGGTGATAAGCTCTAAAGAATGGATAGTTTGAAATCCCATATTTCCTTAGCCATTGTCTACTTCCAATTGTACTGACTCACCCAGCGATAACTCTTAGGTCCATTTGGACATGAGAGTTGGGAGGGAGTTAGAGGCCAGCCTCCGTCTAACTCTCCTCGACAATGTTCAACTTCTGCTCGGAATGACAAGGATAGAGTTGCCATTTTGGATTCTTTTTTGGGAAGAAATACCTGCTTTCTCCTCAATAAAGAGTGTTTATAACTCCTTTCTTTAGAGGAGTTAAAAGGTCCCCACTTAACTCCTGATGTAAAAACCTCCCTTGCTCCCAAAAACTTGGGCCTCTTAACTCTTATCCCTTTTGCCAAATGGACCTTAAGGCTCCTGATGTGGCAAGTCCTATGAAGTCATATTGCTTAGGAGTTGTGGTAATGAGAACACTACTGATGAAGCACAAGCAATTGAGACCCACAGTATTATCATCATGTCAAGAGCGGGTCTCATAGAAATCATGTCAGCGGAAGTAGCTGAGACATCAGCTGATCCTGATCATGGAAGGAGGGATCGGAGAAGAAATTGACATCAGATTTGAAGAGGATACACTGAAGAATAACACAGTTCTTCAGGGGTGTAAAAGTTACAGGAAAGATCTAGAAAGAAAAGAAAGGAAATCGAAAGAAATCCTTGGAAATGTCATGTCTCAAGATCCCAACGTTATAGGCTGCTGTCAGCTGAAGTAGAGAAAGGGAAGAAAAATTGACATCCTACGTGAAAGTGACTAGACGGAGTTGGACTCTAACAAGTAATACTAAACAGCTAGATCCCTTGTGCTGTTGCTCTTATGTCAGGAAAGTACAATGAATGAATCAGTTAATTCTTGCAAGGAAGGTAAAGAACACATTGTACGGCAAATTGGAAAGTAGTGGCTTGCAGCAGATAATGGTGGATGAATGCTGATACAAAGGATCCTGCCAATACTGAGGCTGAAACTATGAGACAAGTCTGCAGAATGTGATAGTGCTTTATCTCGGACACATTGTTCTAATTACAGGTGCGTGGGCACATGGGACAAAGATGCTAAAGGAGAAAACGGTGCTACAAATTGCATGTAATTCTTGTTATTGTGAACCATTGAACCAGGTATCATTGGAAGTTTGTGTCTTGCCATTTTGTATTTAATGACAACAATGAAGTCATGCTTTATGTGAGAAGTGTTAACCTGTCTATAGAGCACCAATGCTCATCAATAAGATAAGACAAAAGAAGTGTTGGTAACCATTGAACCGGGTAGTTTGGGAAGTTTCTGTCCTGGCACCCAACAAAAGAATTCAACAAGTATTTAGGATTACTGAACAGACTAAAACAGACATAAGGAGAGTTTCTTAAGAGGCATAGGTACTACAGATTCATGATAATTAATTTGACCTCTTTTGGTAATACCATGTGTATTTAACTAGTATCCATTTTGTATGATCTCCTGCCATGACATACAGCTTCATCATTAAATCACATGCACCATTGGGCTTTTTGTGTGGAGTTGGTTTGTTATCCATTGCCTAAATGTTAGCTGTGGCAACTTCATTGCTTCACTGAAAAATGGATGCTAAAGTGATGTCACATTACACAGAATCTATATAAACAGTAACATATTTCACTCCAATCCTTTTGTTTAACTTGTATGGAAATTTTTTGATATTTTGTTGTATAAATTGTAAACTTCATTGTTGTTTTCTCTTTTAGAATGTTAAATCTTACTTGAGAAGAGGAACTGCGAGGGAGATGCTGGGCTATTACAAAGAGGCAATGGAAGGTCTCTCTCTCTCTCTCTCTCTCTCTCTCACACACACACACACACACACACACACACAAGTGAAAGGTTTCATGCGTGCATAAATTTCATTTCACAAATGTTTGATCGTTGTTTTTTTCCCCCTATACTCGCAGATTTTAGGTACGCCCTTATTTTGGAGCCAACCAACAAGACAGCAAACCTGGCTACTAGTAGAATAAAGAAATTTGTTCAGTAGATGAATGAAATAAGCTTGCTTGAGAGTTGCAATGCAAAAGTTGGTTCTACCCTGTGCAAGGTCTGCTCTTGAAGCACAAGCTGATCTAGTTATGCAGACACCATGTGGAGAGAATCCATGGCCCAGCCATCTCCTCTCTGATTCTCATCTGTTGTTGGATTTTGAATGGGTGGCCCTTCCTGTCACCCATTTATTAAGCCATCACATGAGCAGAATTGCAGCACCAGCAGCCCTTCTTTTTTCCTCTGTTTTTTGCTTTTCTTTTTTTGTTTCACTATCAGTATGTCAGTGGTATAGTAAGCATAGCTCAGTTTTGTTACACATTTTCATGGCAACTCCCATTTTGTAACAAAATCTTGTATGAGACATCTGCTTTTTGGTGCGGTCGGGAACGAGTGTGTTGCCAGAATTTTCCAGTTGCGGGCTTGAATGATGATTGGTTGTTAATATGTTCGACACTGAAGAAGATATGAGGTGAGGCTTGTCTCTTCGCCGAATCCAAATCCATCTGCTGCTATTTATCCTCGTACAATGAACAATTTGAATTTTCATTACCTGTCTTTTTCGAGTATGTTTCTCCTGTGGTCCACTCAGTTTCCTGCCTTATGAAATCTTCTCACCATCAGAACCGTTTTTTAGTTGACATTTGTGTTGATGACCAATTGCGTCGCCAACAGGCAGTTACCTCAGCCTCCCAGCTGGCATCAAAGAAGTCATGGTATCAGGTTCACACCTCCAATTTCTCTTAAATATTTGCTTAATTATTTTTTAGAAATCTGCCTCTTTGGGAGTCGCAGTCTTTTCAAACTCCTGGTTGAAAAATAAAGGCTTAGATAATGAAGATGATGACAGTGACAATTTGCACTGTAAATTTGGGTTTGACGTTGACATTGTTTACGTGGCAAGCAGTGTCGACGGCCGTGGTGGATGGCCATTCTTGACAGAGAGAGTGGGCGGATCTGGGGGAGGTTGGGACTTCACCGACGCAAGTCCCGATCTGGGCGGGCAAGTCGCCGAGCTGCCGTAAATATGCGCACTACTGCTTTGACTTGGCTTCTCAAAAGAGGAAGAAAGAGGGAAGGCAGTGCACTTAAAAGACAGACCGAGATGGGGCAGAGGAGAATGTCCCATTCTCGCTCGCAAATCCCTGTAGGAATTGATTGTGTCGGAGTGTGGGTTCCACGCTCGGCTTGCAAGTTTTTGTTTTTGAGATAAAACTATGAGGTTAAAAATTTCTTGACATTTCATTAATAAGAATTTAACGAGACATTTCTAAGAAAAAAAAGAGATACGAACTACACACGCTTGCAAGTTGGGAGTGTCAAAATGGTACTCACTCCCCCAATATATATTCTTGAGAGCAAAGCATGGAATACAAGGCCATGGAGTTCTGGGTCTTTTGATAAAGTTTTCAAAGGTGGGGAGGAGAAGAAGCAAGCGAGAGCTTTGAGATGTGTGGAGCTCTTGGCTGTGGGGACTTGTACTCTTTAGGCTGTACTGGAGACTAGATTATGCTTGGTTCCTCCAATGGTCAAGTGTTAACATGATCTGCCACCAAAGCGCTTGTTTGGTGCCAATGTGGCTGGACCACTTTGATTTCATGTGTGAATTTTGTGTTGGATGCACAGTTTTATGAGTTTGTTGGTTTAGAGAAACACAGCAGCTGGAACCATGTGGGTCTTGCTTTTTAGAGAAGGTGGTGTGGATTATCTTTTCTTGTGTCATGTTTTGTTCAAGAGATTTTTATTTTTTATTTTTGCTTGCACTGAGATCAATTAGGGTTGGAAATATTACTACTGTTTTAAGGTGAATAGGGAGTGGTTTTAAACTAAGCTCCAGAGCTTGGTCAAGCTGAGGGTTACTTACAGAAGACATTCATTCTGTTCTTCTGGGTTCTTTGTGCTGCGCGTCTATACAGAAGCACCACCAATTGTTGATGAGATCAATATGAGGACACGTCGAGAGAATAATCACAAATATAACACAGATAATAAATAAAAAAGGAGGATAAAGATTTAATGAGATTCGGTAATTTGCTTACGTTTTTGGGGTAGAAGGGAGAAGATCTTGTTCAATGCTAAACGGTTGATATAATTGATCACAAAGAATCTCATATTTATAACTAGAGAAAATCAAATACCCAAAAATTGAGTAAAAAGCAGAATCATAATTTAAGTTAAAACAGAATCCGAATTCGGGTCGGATTCACCAATTTTGACTTTAAGGTTTCGAAAGCTTGGTGGAGCTTTTGAAAGGTGCCTTCTCGTTAGCAAACCTGTCTCAGAGTTTTCGAAAGCTTCGCCAAGCTTTAGAAAGCTGTCCCCTTTCCCTGAAGTGAAAAATAAAATTGACTTTAAATCATCATATCTCTCTCATTTCTTATTGGAATTCGATAATTCAAAGATCACTAGAAAGAATTTCGAGTTACCTACAATTCTTATATAGACACTAAATTTATCTGAGACGTCTTTCTAGATTTGTCGATAACATCAAGTGGGTCTTGCATTTTTGATATAAGACTAACGATACTCTACTCTGTGTTGCTCCGCTCTACAAGATAACTCCAAATGAGTTTTAAAAACTCTACTTTTGCTTTCCCTACACTTTGGATAACGACATCAAGTTTGTAATTTATCATCGTTCAAAATTACAGGATTTTCTGATTAAAAAAAATTTTAAATACAACTGAAAAATAAATAAAATTCTTTATGGACTGCCCAGTCTCAAATGGTCTAGGGAAGGAAGTTGACTGGTTATTTTTCCAAAAATGAAGAAAAAGACTGACTGCAGATCAAGTATTTTGATATTAAAATCGACAGCACCATTGCCACATACAGAAAAATCATGCATGAGAACCAAGGGAACATATTTGAGGGGATATGTTGCAATCATCCTCCATTGAAATTTTGTTTTATTGAAATTTAGGGGCAGCAAGCTTTTCCATGATAGCAGATGCAAACAGTTTCATGTGAAAGAGATGTTGCAAAAGTTTCAACCAATATTATTATTTCTTTTGGATTTCTGTTTAGGTTTCTGCTTGGGCACATGGAAGCAGGGCCAGCCAGCTGCTGCCCTTGATTATTTTGAAAATGCAGCCACTGCTACTACTACTAAATCTCATCCTTGATAGTTTGTTTCTCTACCTACCAATCAACAGTACCTGGTCTCAACAACCAATTTCACAGAGAATATGTAGTTGTCTGACATAGAAATTGATCTTTAAAAGAAAGTGATTAATTTGCCTGAAATTTTATAGAAATGATCAATTGGTCATTAGTACATCCTGTGATGTGTTAAAATTAATGAGATCACCTCCTTTATGAAGAATACATATATATATAAATCTCCTACAATGTGGGGTGCTAGTTATATAGCTGTACAATAATTTCAAAAAGCAGGCCTTTCCTCTTAACCATTGGAAGTTTGCCATTTGTTTAGGA